>JAQIXC010000168.1:0-41692 GCA_034697605.1 Metabelba pulverosa
CTGTCATATATATCTAGTTTTGAATATAATGTCTTCGATTGAGAAGCTATCAGCGCCAGATCCTTTTCCATAGGTTCCCATACTCTCTCTCTCCCGGCCCTCTCCCAGAGCTCAACCGACTACTGTCTACTGTCATCAAACCGATCGCTGAGAATAAGGCTTTTTATTCCTAGAGATCGCATAAAATCTTATTTGAAATGAAAATCAATACTAATTTTTTTCTCTCATCCTTTGCCATACTATGTGTGCGAACGGAACGAAGTTTTGAATTTCAATTGAAATTTCGCGAAAAACACTTTTCCGTCTTATGTGCGATGAATAGAGTAGTTTTGCGTTGAATAGAAATACTTTCAACAATTAATGTGATAAATTATTTATTTTGTAAAGATCTTTTTTGGATTTAAAATCTTTTAAGTTTAAACTTTATACTATGCAAATGTTTGAGCGTCTTAAGCGCGGGAGCATGGGAGCATCAAAATAGTTTGTTAAAAATATAACTATATGAACTACATTATATTCACTTATCACCATCTATTGTACTTGGTACTTTATTTTCAATTATATAACAATTTGTCTTGATTAATTTGTATTTTTGTATATATTTAGTTTCATTTTATTTTTGCCTGGTATTTATTTTTTTTATTTTTGGGTTTTAAGTTTTTGGTTTTTATTATTTTATGAGGCAATTTATAATTTGTGCTTGGCTATCCCCACATGGTTTCAAATATGAGATCAAATATACTGTACAGTAATTTGAATTTCATTTTACAATTAATTTAATGCATTTGTATTCAAATAGCCGTAAAATATGTTAATAGATCTTGAGAATGTGTAATGAATTTTTGATTTATGCTCAAAAAATTTAATTAATTTAAAACTTTGTATAATTTGAAATGTACTTGGGCATTTATTTGATTTATGAATGAAATATTCTGCGAAAATTGTTATTTTGTATAATTATATTATTGCTTAATAAGTTATTAACAAATATTATAACTTATATTTTCTAATATTTATTAATTAAACAAATGTCTTAATAATTTAAATATTTTTATACTATTAATATTTAGAGAGTAATTAATTTCTACATATGTATATTTATTATTTAATAAGAATTACTTCATGATAATATCGCTTACGGGAAAATATTTACTGGCATTTTTGAAATAAAAATCCATTATATTAATTATAAGATGTAAAGTATTTGTGCAAATGTTCATTGCGCATTTTAAAATATGCGTTTTAATTTTTATAATAAATAATTTTGATTATATCAATAATATTTTATAATTTCAAACTTAATGAAAATGCCACGAACTTGATACTTTTGTTTCATTCTAGAAAGCTCAATCCTAAATAATGTTGACATTTATTTATCCTAAAACCAGTAATCTAATTGATGTGCTGTCAAATGCAAATAAGCATGCATAACAATGCCGAGTCACATAATATTTGCATTGTTACATTTTCAATCTAACTTAATATACTTGGTTGTCTAAACAAAATATAAATATATTAAACTTTAAAAAGATTATAGAAATATTCAAATCTAAACTTAATACAAACTTGGCATGTTATATTAAAATGCACAGAATAATATTGCATATATTTTAGTCTTATATTGTGCATAGTAATTTTATATAATTCTCAATAATCCTAATCAAAATTCCAATTGTATTTAACATAATTTAATATTGATAATTTTAGTTTCAATATACTGTATCGCAAAATCAATTATAAACAAGTATAAATCTAAACTGTATAAGTTATTCTATACTGCATTTCAAAGATAACACCTAAAGCTATTGTCTGCAGTAAAATGACGTCAAATATAACAAAAAACAAATCAATTATTGAAACGTTAATTAAAATACAAACAAAAGACTTATTTCATTGCAATTGATCTGAATTTGAATTATCTTATCATTCAAGCGATTACTGAAGAAAAGATATAAATTATTAATGAAAATAAATGTTTAACTCAACTATTTAATCCTTAACTTAATTTACCCAGGCTATTGTTTTTATTTACTTTATATGACTGTTCTTAACAAAAGTATAAAAACGTACAAAAAACTGTTGTTTTTTTTGAAATAAAGTGACATATCGAATTAATGTCAAAGTCGAAAATATTTGACACGTATAACTAGTTTTATTTAATCAATTATCAATTTGAACAGGCTAAAATTGCGCTTCTCGTGCATGATGGACTTATACCGGTATCCCATGGATTCGCAAGTATGCGCCATCGAGCTGGCTTCATGTGAGCAATCTACTTTTTTATATATTTATCATGCGTAATTTTCGAGCGCAAACTTAGCTTGTCAATAGCATCTCGCAATTAATCTGTCTGTGCGCGTCTCTCAAGCTGTCAGTTTGGTTATTGTCTTTATTTTATCAATGTCGTCGTATGAGATAAATGCAATTATTTGCGGAATAATTTTGTGCCATGCTTAATTCCCCGGATGTCTAGTCTCGAAGACGACGAGTGAGCTGAACCTGAAGTGGTCGGAGGAGTCGCCGGTGAAACTGTACGATAAGCTAAAATTACCGCAATTTCTCATTACGAATGTGTCGACCAATCTCTGCAAAGAGACCTTTCATATCGGTATTCGCACTAACACTTCACTCTTCCGTTCCTACCATTTCTTCAAACTATTGTTTTTGTGTATTTCAATGCGAAATATGCGTTAAGTGTATTGAATCAGTAAATTATGTATGAAATGGATTTAAAGTATTAAGATTGTTTGTGTATATTAAATTTTGAAAACTTCTCTTGATAAAACAACTTAGTTACATGTTATTTCCGGCTAACTAAAATAACAATAATTAATGCATTGTTGGAATTTAAGCTATACTCAAGTTTTACAAACAATGTATTAGTTATGATCAGGAACATTTTATTTAGCCCGAATACAATTAGTACGTTTGATATATATTTAACAAGTTAAAACTGAGTAGATGTTTTATTTAAACTTGAAGTAATGTCAAATGTTTTTTCAAAAATTTTCAACTTCAAGTGAAATTTTAATTTAAACTTAATGTGGAAATCTTAGCACTTTTACACTTGTTTATAGTTAACAAATTAAAATATTCAAGAATTTTTGCACATTTATAAAATATTACTAAAGTATAAATAAAATATTTGAACTTACTGAAATTATTAATTGTTTAAATGCAAGTTGAAAATTGCAAAATGAAAAAACATATGACATCTCATTAAGTTTAAATAGAAATTACTCAGTTGTAACTTGATAAATATATATCAAACGTACTAATGTAATTGTATTCGGGCTAAATAAAAAGTTTCTGGTTATGATTATAAAATGTAGTTTGACCAAGCGTAGCTTTCAAAATACAAATAAAATAATCTTGCTACTATAAACCCATTCTTCACACAATATATTAATACATTTGACGCATATTTCGCATTCAAATACACAAAAGCATTAATCAATAGAATTGAATCATAATATCAATACTAATACATGTTTTCACTTATGGTATGTATCGCTGTCTGTCACTAACGCATTGGTATGTGTGCTCTATCTGTGTGTGCGTTGGGCACCGATAGGAGAGTACAGTTGCCTGAAGGCCGAGTTCTATCTGCAACGCGCTCTGGGCTACCATCTGGTGCAGTCGTATTTGCCGACAATCCTAATTGTGGTCATCTCGTGGGTGTCGTTCTGGTTGGACGTCGAGGCCATTCCGGCGCGCATTACGTTAGGCGTCACTACTCTACTCACCATCTCTTCGAAAGGCACGCATAACAACAACAAATATATCTAACATTATAACAAAATATACTGTATATTAAAACAATTTTTCTATCTTGACACAGGAGCTGGTATACAGAGCAATTTGCCGCCCGTGTCGTACGCCAAGGCGATTGATGTATGGATGGGCGCCTGTACCACGTTCGTATTCACGGCGCTGCTCGAATTCACCCTGGTCAATTATTTGTGGCGCATCAACAGCTCGAAGTGCAAGTCGAAAGTCGGCTCCTGTCAGGAGGTTTGACATATAAATTTAGATAGATTGTTTTGTTTTGCTTGACACAAATTCGCACCCGGCCGCATAGAAGCATGCCAGTTTTTATACACGGAATAAATAATTTACTTATTCCAGACACCAGTTCGAGCAGTAAATGCAGTAAACAATTGATTAAATTTAAACAAGGTTCTTTTCGTATTTTGTTTTTACCCAACTTTCGACGCGAATGAGCGATGTTTTTCACAGTTGAGCTGAATTTGATTGTTATATTTATACAGTGTACTTTTTTCTTGTCGATGACTGTGTAGTTACCGAAGAAGGCGATCGAATCGATGAATATAATCGATCAGAAACTACTGCATCAGACGGCGCGCGACGACGAGTCGGCGGCCGCGGCGCTCAGCGCCGAACGCACGAACCGGACGCCCGAGAAGATCGATATCGTCAGTCGCGTCGTCTTTCCGCTGCTGTTCCTCTTCTTCAACATCGTCTACTGGCCCTACTATCTCGTGCTGCTCGCACCTTAAGCCACGCTCTCTCTCTCCCGGCCCTACTTTACACCCTTGTATTGGTTTGGGAACTGCAGTCAAAATCTGTTTATTTTTTGTTTTCAAAAACTTTTGTGTTTTTGGTTTTTGTTTTAAAACTTTTATGTTTTTGATTTTGTTTGAAATAGTTTTCATTTTTTTTTATTAAACAATAGTTTCGCTGAATTTTTGATTGCATTTGGTTTTCGGGTAAATGTGTTTAAAACACTTGAAAAACATTATATCAACGCTTCGTTCGAATTGTGAATTGATCTGACGCTCAACACACGCACAACAACATGATTGTTGATTATTAGTATACTGTTTAAAATATTATTTTTTTGTTTCTCACTTTTTTATAAGTTGTTATTTATAATAAACAAACATTCATTTGATGCGCACACTGTAGAAATTATTATGGTAATTTTTTGTTAGTATATTGTATACAGCATTAACTTAGTACACAAATAAATAAGCTGCTTAATTATATCACACTGATTACTTTTGCGTACACAGTTACTGCGTTAGAATGAATGGTTTAAAGTGATATTCTTTCATGTACAATTAATTTTTTAAAAAGATTATACATTATATAATTAGCTATACTTTAAGCTAAAAGGTACACACCCTTAATTTATGTTCTTAAATTTAAGCTAAAATATTTTAAAATTAACCCATTAATTTTATGCTTTGTAGAGTTTTAATAAGTTAATTTGTATACTTACAATGTTGTAAATTTTAAGATTGTAAGTTGGTGAAAGTTTTTCGATGTTTTTGTTAAGTTTATATTTGTTTTTTGTTGTTTGATGGTAATAACGAAATTTTAGGAAGATAAAGCACACTAAAAATGACATAATAAAATATGTAAAAATGCTTTTTGTTTGTTGGCAAAAATATCTTGAATTGCTTTTGTTGCTAGTTAGAAAAAACGTGTCAAGAATATTTTTTAAAATTATTTAAATTTAAAACTATTATAACGTTTTTTGTATTCGAATTTTTTTGAATATCAGGATTTGATTGAATAATTTTATTCAAGTCAGGGAATGAACTTGCCACTTATTAAAGCGAGCAAAAGTGTATTTTTAAGAATGAATATTTTTTACTCTAATCCCATGTAGATTTTTTTGATTCATTGATATGATTATTGGTACGGCATAAACATTTGGCGAGATTATCATGCTGTTTGTAAATTTATTTTGTTGTTTGAGTTTTCGTTTGTATTGTTGAATAATGTGATTTTTAACCTTGAACATTTTAAAAGTTTATATTTGTTGTATTATTTCCAGATAATTATTTTATTCTTGTTTATAATTATAAGTAAATTTTTGTTATTTATTTTAAATATTTGATAATAATTATAAATTATACTTATTATTATTAAAAATTCTGGATAAAATAATGTTTCAAAGTTTTAACTTAATATAATTTAATCTGTAAAAGAAACTTTGTATAAAAATGTAAATTTTATTTTTGAAAATATTTGCTTGACAAAACAATTCCCTGTTTAAAGGTGTATGACTAAATTTACCATAGAATCTACACTGTACTAATTTGAAACATTTGCTTTTTACAATGTAGTTAAAATAAAATTTAAATTTTGTTTAAAGAAAATAACAGTCTTTTTGTTCAACATCTCAATTGCTAAGAAAAAAATCTATGAAAAATTTTGTATCACGCTACATTTAATATTAATGTATGCGAATACTTAAACTTTACAGTAAAATTATACGTGCATTTATATTTTCTATGTATAAAAGCTGTTAATATTTAATAAACTCTATAGTGAAATGTTATGTTTGCACAAATATCAATGTGTTTTTTTGTATATGAAAATAGAAAAAGAATCTTAATACACTTTTTATTTCTTATGTATTTAACCGAATAATAAACTGAATACTTTTAAGTGAGTATTCATTTAAGCTTTAGTATACAAATTATTTAAAAATAAAATAATTTTAAAATGTACTTACTTACTTAGTTATGTGTGTGAAATATGCGCTTGGTTAAATCAAATAAATTATTATTAATAATGTATAAATAAAAAAAGTTTAAAAAAATAAAAAGCTACTTACTAAATGAGTAATATACAGTAGATTTTTAAAATGTTTAAGTAATAAATTTTAATTATAAAAACACTTTAACAATAAAATACTTGATATAGTAAATCACAGTTAAGCCTAACTTGCTAATATTATACCACTATCTTGTTACTATGCTATAATTTTATAAATAATAATATAATTATAATAATAAATTATTAAATTAATGAATAGAAATGGCTTATTAACAACTGTGTAATATAAATATTTACAGTTTATATTTATTATAAAATTAATAATATTTATGGTTGTTTTTATCAATGTCTATAAAAATAAAATTCTGCTGTTACTGTTACTGAGTAAAATAGCATGTGATTTTCTTTAAATCAAGATTTAGTAAAATCAACAAAATACCATGTAATTTATTCTAAAATTATGTTTATAAACTTTTTATTAAAACATTGTAAGATAAACAGAAAGTTTTGAATGTTATCATAATATTTATCATGATAACCTTTATATAAGAATTATTAATATATAGATTTTAAAGTATACAAAGCTTACAAAGTATTCTGGTTATTTAATTAAGCTATTTAAAGGCAATTTATTTACAGAAATGTAAATTATCATGTATTATTGATAATGCTATTAAAACAATAATATAAACTTTTATATAATTTACAAAATAAAGATAAATTTTTATACAGTATTAATAAAGCCGTTCGTTAGGTGTAAACTAAAAAGTACCATGAATAATTTATGTGGTGAATTCCATTATCTACCAGACTCATTCAGCAAAAAAACAAACTTGGTTAAAAATGATTTATAGAACGTATTTTAGAAATACTGCAAAATAATAGAGATATAAGCAGTGATTGCGACGGCTAGACAAACGCTATTAGTTATCCCAAGATAGTTTTTATTTATTGTTTTCTATACAGTATATTCGGGGGTGGATTGTTAGCTGAGTAAATATACCGTGCACTAATATGTCGTCATTGCACATTAATCAATAGTTTGCTATGTTTTTGTTTTTATCTTGATTATTTTCTTGTTTTATTTTTTGCTTTAGTTTTTATCCTGTCCTCTCAATATATTACTTATCTTATTTGTGCTTGGTTATCTGACTGTCGTGCTAATTTTGCCCGTTTTGTCAGATTAAGATATATTTGTCACAACAAATAAATAGTTGACTCTTGTTATTGAAACGCTTTCGCACTTTTAGTTGTATTTTGTTTTAGTTTTATAAAAAAATATTTTTATATAAAATAATTCTTATTTTAATAATATGTTATAGGTGTCAGTTATAAAGCTTTAAACTGTGCAAATTTTATGATTAATATTTGCATAAACTTTACTAGTTTAACATGTTATATTCTTTGATACAAAACATTAAAAAAAATATATTCCATAAAACATAATGTTTAAAAAATATTAATTACTAATATAAAATAAGTTTCTATATTATTATAATTTATAAAGTAGTTTGTTTTGATTGCTTCATTTGTTATTAATAAAATTACCTAAAATAAAATTAATGATGTTTCAAAATTTATTAAATATCAAAATTTTATTTGAGATATACTGTAGTCGTATTTTGTTAATAACAGACTTTGTTATGTATGCTCTATCGTAATTTTAAACCTAATAAATTGTATTAAAACTATTATTATTAAATTAATTAATAAACTTTATTAAACATTTACACATTAGTAACATAAACCATATTGCGTTTGCATTGACTAAACAATAATAAATAAAGTTTCGTAACAGTATTATGCTAAAATTAGTAACAAAATAACAATACTGTACTGTCATGGGTATTATTATTTGTAAAAGAATAATAGCGTATTGAATATTTTCAAGTTTAATTAAATTTACGCAATTCTGGTAAATATCAGATTATATGTTTTTTAATTAAATAAAATAGTGTTTAGCAGAAAATATTTTATATACATCTTTTGTATATCTTATGCTGTAATTAAACTAAATTTAAATTATTTTTTATGATTTATTTTATTACTAGTTAGAAAATTTGTTATTTACGACTTATATTGTTAAATTAAGAGTATTATTTTTATTATTATTATTTGAAATGGATTAAATATGTTAGTTTAAAGAACTCAGATAATAATATAATTCTTCTCAGTTTAATCTTATTTTATAAAAATGTTTATGATATATTTAATGTTATAGCTTGTATTTCAATTTTAAATACTTGAAGTTTTTACAATGAAATTTAATAAAATATTTTATTTTATATAAGTTATGATGTAACTTATAAAAAGTTTAAATAAAAAATTACAAAGTACAGAATTCTCCAAGGACTATTTTAAACATAATAATTTTTATATTTTATAAATATGGTTTAGTTGGAAAAGGTATCTACAATTGGGACTTAGTTAATATAGGTTTATATTTTATTTCTTGAATAATACATACTGTAATAATAGCATGTAATTATTAAAACTATTTTATATAGATTTTAGAAATTACGCATGGCCAAATAAATAAATATATACATAAAAAATATTTTTACGTTGTTAGATTTTAAATAAAAATTATGTATTAAGCATTGCTATAATTCATTGTTTGATCATGTGTATTTTTTAAAATCTATATAAATATAATCTCAAATATTGTTAGTTCTGCTATAAATATATTAATGATCATAATCTTATTAATAAATATATACATTAGTTAATTAGACCATAAAATTAATTAATACAATTATTATAAATAAAATTGAAACTAATCCCTATTATGTTTTACTTATATTACTTTTAGCATGAAATTACATTTTAGCAAAATATGTTTACGCAATATTGGAAAAAAGCATTACTATTGTAAACTTGGGCAATTTTACTGCAAGTTTGCTTTGGGTTACAATTTCAATACCGAGGTATAAGTTGCAGAAATAGGTATCAGTTGCATAATGCTCTAGGTTAATTTTATTATGGAATGCCATTCACATTTAAATCTGAATTTAGTAAACAAGCGCATTAAAATTCAAAACTCATCTTGCATAAATTTGTTAAATTTAATCAAATCTGTTTAATTGTGAAATTTGTCCTAGTTAGCTTACAGTTATTTGGAATTGACAAAGTTAGAATTAAATGTTTAAAATGTTTAAAATTTTATTTTATTAAAATAATTACGTTTTAAATAATTTATTAAACTATTTGGATAATTTAGCAAACTCAAATTAATTTTTGAAACTTACAAAGTATTTATATTTTATAAAAGTTTCAAAAAATATTTTGAGCTGATATTATACATGTTAAACTAAATACAGGAATAACTAAAAAGTTGATGTTTAGTTTAAAAAATAAAATTTATAATAAAAACAAAAATTTCTGTAAAAAAATTAATAAAATATAACATGATAATAATAATATTGTTTCTTAAATATAATAAATATATATTATTTTAAATTTATTTTTATTTATAATACAAAATCACCATAGTAATTTACAAGATTAGTAACCTTATTGACTGCCATAACTTTGCATATCAAAAATCATTTGTCAGTTCAAACAAATGTGTTAGCTTAAATAAATGTGTAGCAATGTACTTTATCAAAATTAAGTCAATCTACATAAATCGCTGCGCGTTACATTAGCACGGCAAAATTATTATGTTTGACAATTTAAGCCTGGCACAAATGCAAATAATTTCGCACACTGGTCACCTAAATTAACTCTATCACTTGACGGCATAAATTCTTACGTGCTAATAAATTCTAGCATTCTAAAGAGAGAAAACGTCGCGAAAAAAAAAACAATAAACAAAATCCAATTTTCTAAACAAAACATTTCGCTTCAAATCAAGCGTTAAGTCAAATAAAAAGACGACTTATTGTCCGAAAAGGCCAAACGGATTAATGAATGGATGAATGAGTGCTGAGAATAAAGTAGCAAAAAAATAAAACTAATTTCTTGCTATTCGCTACATATTTGCGCAATTTGCCACGCTCATTCTTATTTACAGCAACTATCCTTAGTCTTATATATGCGTATAAATCTAAGTTGACAAAGTTTTTTGAAAGTCGAGCATGTCTATTTTAAGCAAAAAAGAAAATTTATTTCGTTTTTAAATTTAATATTTATCTAGGCACAAAAATGTACGCCCGTTCCACAAATACCATGTACCTATTTATACACTAATGAAATGAGATGTGTATTGATAGCGAGAGCACAGAAACGTCGAATTCAAATGAGATGTACACCGAATGGCATCATCTGTTCGGTAGACGAGACGGCAATTCATGTAAACGGCATTTCACTCAAGATTTTCCAATTGATAGTTAAAAACTAAACTTAAATAAACACAAACAAAAAACAACCAAGTTATATTTCCGAGAAATACACAGTATGCGATAAGAAAAAGTCATAAGCAATATAGACCAGTGTAAAACTGGCCAAACGACCAAGATTGGATAGTTGCAGTTTTACAAATGCCCGATACTTAGTTTCAATTACAACGTAAAAATATATTTATTTTAGTTAAACTTATTTTTTGTTGCTTGCTGAAATTGATATGATCTTTATGTTTTATTTAAAAATTGCGTTTTATATAAATTCAATAAATATTGTATTGTTTTGTGACAATATCTATCAGATTATAGATTTATATTTTGAAATTGAAATATAGGTCCGGATTTACGCATGTTTATTTTAATCGAAAATTACATTCGTCAAAGCGAGATATATTGAATTCGAATATAGGTCTATATTTATGCTTGTCTATATTATGGCCGTATTGTTATGCTGTTTTGGCATTATTCTTGTTGTATTTAAAAACAAATATTTCATTGTTTTAAAAGTTTGTCTCGACAAATTACCGTGACACAACAAAGAGACAGTATATTTTATTAAACATTATACTAAAATAGTTAGATGCAATTTTGTTATTTTTTCATTATTTAAATTGATTTTAGTTTAGGCTATTTGTAAATTACTGCGAAATTTGAGTGAAGATAAAATATTTTTATTACAAATACACTTATATACTGTATAATCAATATTTTTAAAGTACACTCTTAAAACTACACAGTATAGATTGCGTTTAAGTGGTCCTTACAGAGCGAGATTAATTGCTAATTTAAAAAACAAAAATGTCTAATCACATTTTTTGCAATTAAAATAATGTTTCAAAACACTTATTATACAAACAAGTATATTTAAGAACAAAACATGCTTAACTGATTTTTCAAATTTATTCTATAAAACTTGCCTAAAGTTCTATAAAATATATTAAGTTTTATCATACTAAAAGTAATTTAAATAACTGCATTATTAAAAAATTAATTAGTTGTGTATATTGTCAAAAATATAAATTAAACTGTATACAGATATAATTAATGAATTTGTTTTCTATACAATGTTATAAAATTCGTTTTGGAAAAATATTACTTGATACAATAATTTTCCAAATTAACTCTTATCATCTGAACAATGCAATTTATTTCGCTTCAAGTTCACTGAATACTAGCATGAATATTAGCGCATGTCTGCAGTAGTAATGCACAAAAACAATCATGCTCGAGCCCTTCCAGCAAACTCAATTCTACCTAGATACACATTCACTTATCATGCTAACAAAATAGAGATTAAACTTGTTTAAATTGGATATTGAAAAATTCAATCTCAGGAAATTGTTCATGCTTAAACTAGAAAATAAGTAAAAATTGATATAAACTAAACCATAAGGAATGGTGAGAAAAATATTTGTAACAAGTTAACAAGTATATTAACTATTGATTTTGTATCTGTGTATTGGGTTTCGCGACCTGAGCGCGCAATAAGTGAATGATCGCTTGCACTCATGTAGTCTCGAGTACATACATGAGTCGCGTCGTACGGTTCTGTGCGTTTAAGTTATACACAGAATAAGACAGATATATAAGTTAGACAGATATATAGACGTATAAGTTATATAGATATATCAGTTATACTGTAGTATTTATACGGCGTTCGGCTAACCGTTCGGCAGAAAACTCGAGACATCGCGCGCGCGACGGCTCGACTCCGACGCAGCGCTCCGGCAGCTGTGGATCGCGATAGAGACGAGAGGTTTCTGAAAGCGATTGAACAGAAAGTCTATCGGCTTTTCACGTCTGCCTCCCTCTCACCAGCGCTCACCTCATATTGCGTCGATCTATTCGCTCGTTTAACATGTATTTCGGTTTCGCCAAAAAGTTATTCGACTGAAGAGCTGCGAGAAATAAAGTTTAACTCTACATCTTGCTATATTTTGCGCAACTTCTTTTTCCACGCGACTTAGCCATGTCAATCATCACGCTACTTTTTCTAATTAATTTCATTTCTATAATCTTCACTAATTATACATTTGGCGCTCAAAGGTAAGCTTATGCTTATGTTTTAATACGCTTATTTTTGCATATTTAATTAATTTATTTGTAAAATTCTTACAGTATTATGTATTTACTTTTATTGTTATTAATTAGTTTCTAAAATATTAAAATACCTTTTTAATTGCATGCTTAGTCTATACTGTAAAGTTTCATGCTTATAAATTTTGTTATTGTATAATGCGGATTATAGAATAATAAAATAATTTGTACCTTGTTAAGTATTAGTAGAATCAATTTGATTGCACAGTACATTTATATGAGTAATTCATTAATACAATTACAGTATATAAAATCATTTTTATCACTTTCTCTCTCTCTCTCTCTCTCTCTCTCTCTCTCTCTCTCTCTCTCATCGGCAAAATATTCTAATCATAATAACTATAATAAAAGGCAATTCCAGTCTCAGAATTCAGATAATTCGACCCAATTCTTGTCAAAATAATCTTATCATTAATCTAATCATTGGCTATAATATAAGATTTCGGATCATTTGTTAATACATTATAATTGAAAAATCGATACCAAAAACCCGAAACCTCTCGAAACGGAGTAAAAGAACCGATATTTCTATCATTGCCCGTAACACTCAACTAGGCATTGATCTCTCGGCCAAATATCACCCAGGCGAAATATTTATATGCTATCGACGCGGGCCACCTTGCTTATTTTGTTTGCATACATTCACAGAATATATTTAATGACAGCCGCGTCGAGAAATCGAGAAAAACTATACAAAAATACAGTTCAACTCAAATAGAATATAATATATATTTTGTCTGATTCTCAAATGGATTGCTTTTCGGAAATATATTTTTGTTTTTCAATGCCTTTACGGATAGTAATGCTTGAATTTACAGCCGCTCTGTGCGCTCTCCGCTCTCCCGCCTGTCTAAACGGTGAAAAATGATCCCGGGTGACTTGCACAGGCTTTCTCGATAGTTGAATAATGGGCTTGGTGTTTGTTATTTTTCCAACTAGATCTCTAATCTAATAAAATATGCGCTAGCTTATTCTGTATCAAGTATAAATGTAACCGTATTTTAAGTTAATTATGATTGTTGTATATCTATATATTACAGTTAATAATTAGAAGTTTGTAAATAGTAGCTTGGTGTTTAATTTTTTCCATCTAAACTCTCTTATCTAATAAAATAGACTTTGTCTTATATAGTATCAAGTACAAAAGTGCCGATATATTAGCTTATTATTAATGTAGTAAAAAGATAAATTACAATAAATAATTAGATATTTGTGTGAATAGTAGCTTGGTGTTTGGGGGTTTTAACTAGACTCTTTATTCTAATAAAATAGTATTTTAGTAAAAACTTTAACTAGTATAAGTGTAGTATTAATGTATAATTTTTATGTTTATTATATTGATGCATAGTATTTTGTAACAATTGTAATTCTATTCAATTAGCTTTTATTTAGTTTAAATATAAGTTTGACTATGATTGTTCTAATTATAAAATAATATCTTGTTTCATATATAATTTTGGTTTTTACATAGTTTACTTCAATGCATATTTAAGCTAAAAGAACAATAATTAATTTGTTTTTCTTAAAACAAAATTGATTTTCTATTCTGTCATTAATATTTAGCTAAAATGACTAAATTTTTGTATTAAATAAAAAAAATGCATAAAAAGTATTTAATTATTCGTTTGGGAGTTACTGATTGCAACATCATTTGCGAGTTTGTCTAATAAATTTAAATTTGCACAGTCTATTCGTTTTGTTATAAACTACAAAATAGACTAGTTTGTTGATAAGCTGAAATTAAATTTTATAGTAGTGCGTAATTAAAACGCGTAAATTACCGTATAAGTCTTTAATTTATATTTCAACAATATTATTTTAATTAAAATTTATATTAATAAGCAATTTATTTAATTATTATTACAACCATGAAAATGTAAATTATTTTATTGGCAATTAATATAATATTTAATTAATAGTGAAATTACTTTTATAATGTAAAAATTTTAAAAATTTATAGAATGTACAGATGTAAACCATTTTTAATTAGTTTTTTAAACTAAACTATTTATCTATTATTAATGTTTTTCTTTAAAATAAATTTGTTTTTTACACAAAACATATTTTTCAACAATTTTTTTCAAACTTTGGACTTTAAGCCATTTTAATTCAGAATTTAAAAAATTATTAATATTTCGCTTAAAGCAGAAAATATTTCTCATCTCTCCACTGCATAAATTATTAAAACGGAATTTTTCGAATTACTGGGTGAAAAAATGCGCAAACTTCTATAGTTGTTCTTTAAGAACTTGATAATTAAAATCTTGGAATTTCTTTCTCAACACATAATTTCCTTAAACTATTTAAAACAAAAAATAGTTTGCATTTCATTAATTAATTTGAATTAAAAGCAATTACGAAATTAATTATTATATTTTATTTTTGCATGCTTATAAAAATCTGAATTGTTATTCGGCAGCTGTGATTAGATAGATTTAATATGTAGTATTACTATACTTAAACGTATAACGCATACAATATTATAGGACAAAAATAAAAATTTACATGTTAATAAAAATAAGTTGCGCTTTTATTACATTCAATCGTATTACTTACACTGTACGAATTGCTAAAATATTATTTTCGTTTAAATTTTTTTTTTGAAACTAGATATGCTAGTTTAAAAATAAATTACAATTTAAATCCGTATTTTGCAAATGGTCAACTACATAACAATATTTTACTTTGCTTATATTTTGAGTTATTGTGTCTGCTGAAATTTAATCTTATTGTATTGCATAAATTTTATTTAATAGGAAACTTTTAATAAATCAAAATATATTTATTTTTAATGTAATTGCTTTTGAAATTTAGAAATTTTATTTAAATTTAAAAAACATTAGTTTATATATCAATATATTTTTAATATTGTAATAAATTTCTTTAATTTATTATATTTATTATATAATTAGTTTTCCAAGTTTTATTAAACTTTAATTTAACATGAATTCTTTATCTAGTTTAATTAAAATAAGAAAAGACTTATTTTATTTGTTATGCACAAAATTTCACTTTTATGTCAAAATAAATCGCAATTTTTTTGCAAAATTTTTATCGGAATGTCACTAAATATTTAAATTATAATATTTTTTATAATTGCATAATAGCTCTTATCTAAAGGCTTTTTTAAACATTTAAGTTTTGACATAGATTTTAGACTTATTTGTATTATATCATACTATTTAAAACTTAAAGAATCGAAACCTGTTACACAATATCGCGAAATTTTATATTAAAAATATTTCACATTCTAGTTTTATCAAATATGCTTACACAGTAATCTTTCACCAACTTTTTCAATAATATATTTAGCTAAAAATTTTATAATTACTGAATTATCTAGGTGCTTATACAAAACATGTACAGTTTTATTTGAGATGTTAAGCGTTTTTATAGCAACTGTATATTTTTATTTTTATAAGTTACTCTAGCATAAAATAATATGCAAATTTGACTGTTTAATATGAAAATAAATTTTAATAACACATTCAAACTAAAAATAGTTTTTAATACTATAAGTAAGTTATAATTTATATAAGTAAGTTATAATTTACATAAGCTTAAGTTTATTTCTTTAACATACACAATGTATGTATAGCACAAGCACTTAGATTTTAGCACTTATAAATTAAAAAATTATATTTAATATGTCTAGACTTTGTTTACTTTAAGCATTAATAAAATCATTTTAATTTATTTCTTTAAAAATTTATTTTCAATAATATATAAACTATTATTAATTTATTAAAAAACATATTTAAATTATAAAAAAATAATTAAACAGTGGTAAAAAAAAACAAAAAGTGACAAAAGAATTCAATTTAAAACTACCACAATAGCACTAATTGTAAGGATGCTAAACAAAGCCAAAAGTCGTATCATTAACGATAAAAAAAAGTTAATTTAAAACACAAAACACTTTTGCGTCTAATTTGGTGTAAGTCTTACGGAATTACGAGTTCCTAAATGTTTTGCTTAAGAATTCCAACCGTAAAACAAAGATAAAAACAAAACATGCTTATCGTAAATACACTTTAGCATGCTTACAAACGAGAGTACACACAAGTTTAGTATGTGTTTCACTTAACCCTATTTTAAAGCAATACATTACGCAGTAGTATCTCACAACAAATGTAAACAGTGTAATTGCATGCAACATGTGTTTCTGTACACTAATACACTAAATATTTATATTGATATGTAAAAATTGTACTTCTACACCATTAATGAAAGAAAACTTGTTTCTTATCAAGTTAATATTAAATTAATCATCCGTAAGCGAGATTAGAAAAAAAGTAAAAGTAATCTGTGCAAATGACGAATCTTAAGGAATAACAGCGGATAGAAACTTTAAAGCGTGTAATTTTACTTTTTACCGAACTATTAAATGCGTACTTACTTTGATTGTATTGCTTAGTATTTATATACAGTAAGTACGTATCCAATAGTTTGGTAAAAAGTAAAATACAAATTTTAAAGTTTCTATCCGCTGTTATTCCTTAAGATTCGTCAAATGGTGCATTGCGGTGAAATGGCCTTTAAGCGGTCCCCTTTGCGAGACAATGCATTGCAATCGCGTCGGAATGTGTGCCACTTCACGGCAAAACAGATTCATAATTCTTAGTGCACTCTATGTTATGAGCGCTCCGACTACAGAGTATATGCTTTTAATCAAAAACAAAAGCTCTATTCATGATCTCTCTCTCTCTCTCTCTCTCTCTCTCTCTCTCTCTCTCTCTCTCTCTCTCTCATTGCTAAAAATAAATGAGTAAAATATGCTGTAAATCAGTACAAATTTTAATTAAACTTAATACAAAGTCGAATTAAAGCATTGTGCACAACTCGACATAAGTTATTACATAGAGTACCATGCACAATTGCACAATATGCCCATTACACACGAATCAGTGTGTCATACAATGTGTACAATGCTTCATGACAGTTCTAGACTCTCGCTTCTTTTGTAGTCAAGTGTGTGTTACTTTCAAAACGTGCAATATTAATTTATCATGCCTATTCACTAATTAGAAGCGGCGACTCCAGTCTAAAAGGTTCGCGAGTGTAGCAATCAATTTGATCTGTAACAAGGCAGTTTTAAAACTATTATGCTGTTTATGCCTGTTTTGAATTTTAATGAGCGCTTATAATTTCAAGTTTTAAATACAAATTAAACGCATTCGTAGTATTACCATGCCAGATTAATGCCCATTAATTTAATGGCTTGATTTTGACATAATTATTTTTTAGTAATTAATTTTAATTTATGTTATAGTTTGCAAACATTTATTACAACTTTCATTTCAGATTTTATTTAAATTATCATAATTTATTAGACAGTTTATACCATATTTTATGTCTGGACTATGCAAAAATCAGATTGGTAATTTATTTGAAATTTAATTCTATAATGTATTATTTAATTAGTATAATTATATAATGTTTAACCTATAATAAATTTAATATATTATTTTTTTTATATACTGTATAACCTTCAATTAGTTGTATAAAATTATGTTACTTGCTTAAATTTCAAACTGTAAAATAAGAAGTATAGACTTTGTTATATATTTAAACAAGTATATTTTAAAACTATATTGGAATTGGATTTAACATGTTTTTTACATGTTAAATTTTCAAATAAAATATTCAATCAAATCAGTTTTAAAACCCAACAAATAAAAAAGTTATTTTGTAGTAACTTGATAAAAAAAACTAAACAACAAAAAACTCAATAATTTACTCAAACGAGTGATGTATTTGTCTCTAGGCATCAGTTGAATACAAAATTACTTGTTTTTAAAATCAAAATATTTTCTTTACATTTATTATCAGTTACGCAATGAATCTTGAGCAAAATAATGCCATTGTATATTTTAACCACTAGCAATTTTTATAGACGTTTTTCACGCAATTTTATACCATAAAAACTTTTTGAAATAAAATCCTTTCACCAATTTTTTACAATTAGATTGTATATTTTTACTCAGGTTTTGATAAATAACCTTACCAAGTTTTTTTTCTAACATTTTGGTATTTTATATAAATTACTTGAGATGTGTGAAAAATAATATAGACTAAAATCTTTTATGTCTATTGCAATATTTTTAGCCAAGCTAAGAATTTATACTGGTTAAAGACCAGATGTTTGGCTTTATGATTAATTATTTAAAAATACCAAGTTAAATGTTGTGAAATTGAGTATTAAAGATTCTATTCAGTAAAAATTGCTAGCTTTTATAATATAATTATATGTTTTATCATGTTACTGTACTTAAAATGTAAATATTTTATCAATTTTATTAAAGCAATGTTTATGTATTTTTAAGCTGTGGAAAACTTTTAAAAGTTACTCAGAATAAATTTTGTAAATATAGAACTTTAAATTTATTTACCATGAGCATAGACGAATAAATAAATAAAGTCGTCATTTAAAACGACAACTTAAATAAACTGTATAAAACTCACAACATTAAATGCATTTAGTAATCAAATGGGCTGATAAAATTCAGAACTACTAAAAATTGACCATGTCAAACTTATATATTAAATTAAATTTATTTTTATTTGAAAATGCACTTTAAGTTAAAATGCAGTTAAACATTAAACAGATAAACATTTTTCTTTTTTAAAATATAACTTTTTACTATTTTCAAACTATTTTAATTTAAATAAGTTTAATAAAATTTACTAATTATGAATGGCACTAGCTCATATGATTTATTTAATTAAGTTAATTATATAAATTATTATTTTCCTTTTCATTTTATTTTAAATATAATAAATTATAATGCGTAAAATTAACCAGACATACACTTGCCATTTATTTGACACTGGATAAATTAATAAGCACTCACGAATAGACCTAATATAAATTAACTTTAACAAAACTTATTAGCAAATTTACCATGCAGTTTATGCAATAAAAAATATTCTTTCTATTAATGATCTGATTCTTGTAGTAATGAATTCAACAATTAAATGATTAGTAAAAGCGTTGCAAATGAATAGAATTGTGTTTTTATTTATTTGATGTAATCGAATGGCAATTAAATCCATTACACAGTCTATAGTATAGTAGTATAGACTCTATACACTGTATAATATAGTATACAGTCTAATGATTGTTGCCTTGAAATGCGGTCAAAAAATAAAATCGATAAACCGATTTCAATCTAGACTTTCATTAAATTGCTCTTGTCTATTTAATTCATTTGTTTTTATAGCCTATTTGCAAGTAAATTTAAATGAACTGTCTATTGACCTTAATTTTAATCAAGATTATTACCGTGCTTTATTTTTAAATTAAATAAAACAAAAATTGTCTAGTTTGATTTATTAAATAAAAATGTTTACAGATTAAATCTAATTGTGTAAATCCTTGAATTACATAAAAATAATTTTTGCTGTGCAATGCAAAATTTTTATTGTATTTTTACTAAATGCTGATTTAACGTAATTTAATTTAGTATTTTACGTAGATTTTTATCAACCTTGTTTAAACTGTGTAATGCCTGTTCATTAGATGATTTATGCAGTGCATTGTTATTAAAAAATATTGTCCAAAAATACCTGTTTAATTTTATTAATCACTTTTTTACATAAAATTTTCAGCTTTTGTGCTGAGTACTAAAAATAAGGCAAAAATCTGTTTTAATTAAGTTTCATACGCTTCGGCTTAGATAAGCATGCATCAAACCGTTTGACATGTTTATTACATTATATGTCGTGTTATTTTAAATTATTCTTGATGTTTAATTTGAAAATGTTTTTTGAAAATACAATTTTCATGTTATAATTAAATTTTTTTTATTACTATAGGTTCGGTGGAAGCGATTTGAGTCAATTGGATCTTCTCCTCAAAGGCTATGATAGACGAGCGCTTCCGACCAGTCATTTGGGTAAATGCTTGTTACACGAGTGATATTTTAACCATGGCTGATTTAAATAAATATGCCATGCACTAAATGTTTACTCTTAATATTTGAGTTTGCTATAACTTATAATATAAGTCTTAGATAGATAGAAATCTTAGAAAGTTCGAGCAAGTTCTATTAAGCAGATATTTCTAATTTACATACTTCTAGAAGTATCATGTTACATTAATAAATAAGTTAAATATAATATACAAATTTTATAATTTAATAATATTATGCATAGTGTAAATATAATAAATTCGAAACATAAATATTAAACTCAAAGTACTGTAGATAAAATAACTATTGCATAAATATCAAATAACATTAGCTAAAATAAGCTTTACAATGTACGTACAGAATTTTAATTAGAAATAGTTTGCTAAATTTTTGGGCGAAATAATTTTCTGTATAGTGAACACAATGTGAATATCATTTTTATATGCGATGAACAAAATTAACTGTCCTATTACAAGTTAAAATGTAAATGATGGAAATATTTGTCGTGCTATAATTAATTACATAAAGGCTATCATTACCAAGAAACATTTATGTCAACCAATAATCGTTAGACGAAAATATGTAACCAAAAACGCGCTAAATATTCAATTTTAATAATCGAAATACTTTTATCGCGAATTGGCGTTCAATCCATTCGCAGCGAAAGAATTCAATTGCAATCATATCTCTAATTGTTTGAAATTCCAACTCAACTTTTTCTAATGCGAAAATATTTCTTGTTATGTTTGAAATTGAAAAACAAGATTGCCCAAATTTTGTTGATAAAAAATTTAATCATCATTTAGAATTTCATCACGTTGTTTTTGTTGCTAATGTTTTCTATAATAATGAAAAGCAAACATTTAAAACTATTTTGAAAAAATATAATCAAGTTTTCTAATTGAAGTCCATTTACAATAAGCATGATAGGTTTTATTTCTTTAACAAATAGTTTTTTGAATACTACTACTACTTGTTATACTACACTAATTTAATATATTTATATAAACATAATAAATCAAATTATGAGTTTGTTTAAATTATAAATAATTTTAATTAAATACATAATAAATTTAATAAAATTTGAATAATAATCAAATATTTGATTTTAAAATTATATATGCAGTATAAGTTAATATGATGTCATAATAAAACAATTTGCGTAAAATATGAGCTCGCATAATTACGATATACAAAACTACTTTAAATAATGTTTATACAAATGGGAATATAACCCAGAACAATCACATTAATGGCAATCATGTTATATTCAAGTTTGGAGACAAACTAGAAATGATTGCAATTTACTAAACATATCATAATAATTCCAAAGCGAATCTTATTCGCGCAGAAAATGCATAACAATTTCGGTTCTCATTAACGGCTTCTCAGCGACGTATCCGTCGAGACGTCTGAAAGCATCGAAAGGATTGCAAAAATTCGTTTTGCGCTTAATTTGACTGCAATTGCATTTATTTCCAATTCAATTGATTATAAGAATATTCTCTAATAATATTAAGAATCGTCTAATACCGGCGCAGCTTAGCGTCAATTCATATATTCTATGTATATGTTTAGGCGTGAAATGCTTGCACTTGTCCAGCAAATTGAAATTTTTTTACTTGTTATATCTTAGAAAGTATTTGGCTATTTTTGTGAGAGTTGTTTTTTGATAGTTTCTCATGCCAAGTATCTGGCATGACATATTTATGTATTAGAATTGTTGTGATTTATAAACATAGTTTTAAAATTTAATTTTAATCCCAGTAAAATCTATTTGAAATATGCAAGTTGTAAGGTTGTAAATATTTTATTACTATAGGCTTTTTTATTTATGCAAAATAACACAGTAGAATTATAAAGTACAGTATAGTTAATTAAAAAGGTAATGGCTAAATCATTAATAATTTACAAGTAACATAAATTAATTGAATTAAATTGCAATTTTTGTATATTAATTAAATTTTTTGTTTTAAAAAATTAAACATGTTTTGCTCATTAATGCTCAATTTTTCAACCAGTTTATTCATGTCGTGACAAGGAATACTAAATTATATAAACATAATTATAATATAATATGAATTCGCTATTAATAAAAATAATTTATTGCTACATTTAGACTTATAATAACTAGCATATATTTAAAAACATAGATAACATAATAAAAATTAATTTATCTGCAATTAATTAAAAAACATTGGTAAAATAATTACTAATAAATTATCACTTACATTATTTTTAAATAATTTGTAACATGTTTACTGGTCATGTACAGTGCTCATTAGTTATGGACATAAGCGCAATAAATACTGTATATAAGATAGAATTTATCTGATCTTGCCAAATTTTAAAAATAAAGTAGTAGGCTCAAAGAATTGATTTATAGTTTTAATATACTGTAATGTATAAATGCATACAAATCGCCAGAACTATAAACAAAAACAAAATAACAAAAAACTTTATTCTGTGTTATCACTAATCTATTATCTATTCGGGATATTCGCGTACGTGTGCGCCGTATGTTGGCGTGTTGGTGTGTTGGGCACCGGTAGGCAAGCCGACGGACGTGACGTGCGAGATCTTCATCCGGTCGATCGGATCAATTAATCCGGAATCGATGGACTACGAGGTCGACCTCTATCTGCGCCAGAGTTGGTTCGACGAGCGGCTAAAGACGGGCAACGGTTCGCGCGCTCTCGACCTCAACGACCCGAAGCTCGTGCAGATGATCTGGAAACCCGAGGTCTTCTTCGCCAACGCCAAGACCGCGGAGTTCCAGTACGTGACGGTTCCCAACGTTCTCGTCCGCCTCGAGACCGGCGGCAAGATTCTCTACATGCTCAGGTACACATTTTAGCATGCTTAGAATATTCCTGTGTTTGGCTTAAATTAATATAATTATTATGCTATTATATTATTTTATATTTTTTATTATAACTTAGTATTTATTGCATTAAATATTACTTCTCTAAATCATCAGGCATGTAAAATTATCATGAATATAACTTATAAGTTTTTTTATCAAAATTTTAATTTGCCAATAATAAACTTAAACATAATAAAGTATAAGAAACAAATAAAATGAATTGATTTAATTGCTATTGTTAAATTAACATGCACAATATTTAGCACAATATTTAATATTTACACCAAAACATGAAATTTCAACTTGATTCTTTGCCATGGTTCAATATAATATTTACGTGTTCAGGTAGGCAAGAGCCGGAATGGACTCGCGGGCACTTTACTCTTATTTTTCATGTCTGCGCCGCTCGACTGGCCATCAATATATAATACCACTAAATGTCTGCCAAACGTCTTCACTCGAGACGCGACTTCACGTCTCACTTAATTGTTGAGATAACACACGAATAGATGTTTTTGTGTTTTTGTTTTTACGTTTCGCCGAAAGTCTTATTGTATGCAGTGTTAGAAGGGATTGTCTGAAAGGCTATTGCATACGACTATAGAAATTAGGCGGTAAAACACATTAGGTTTTCGTGTCGTTACAAATACGCGTCGAAAGCACTCGAAGAGATCAAACATTTTTCTTCATTAAAATTTTTGTTTTTATATTTGTTGTGCGAAACGCGGCGACAGTTTGTGTTTACAACTTCACGCTTCGAAAACATAGAAAAATAAAAGTTTTTCTTTGTTTTTATTTTGTTAAAATATAAAAAAATTAATCAAATAATATATTGGACAAGTTAAGCATTAATTTTAGCATTTGAGCATGCTAAAAACAATAAGTTTTTACAGAAATATACCTTGATATTCCATAGTATATACTTATAAAACAAAGTATACTTTGTTAATTTATGTAAATACTATTTTGTTAAATTATAACATTTTATTTAGTTTATAATAAGTTAACAAAAATTATTCAGTGTAGAAATTAAGAATATAAGTGCTATATGATAATGAGAATTACAAGTTTATTAAGATATTAGAAATTTTGTTATGCTATTTGTAAACAAATATCATTTATTTTTGTTTCCATTTGTTTTCCTTATGTCTCCATTAGTAGTCTTTGATTGTATCGCAACCTAAAACATTGTATTATTATTATTACACAAATCTATTTCGATTAATAAACCCGATATTTATTCTTGTTAATGCTATTTACTATTTATATTTAATGTTGCGAAATTACACCATGTGTTGATACCCTCTCACCATTTATATTTATTGTTTTGACTATCATGGCAAAAATAAACAAAAACATATTGCTTACTGTCCGGCGAGACAGACGAAAATCGTGCTATTAGATTTTTATTAAAAATTTATCAACATAAATATTTAACACGTAGCTAAGTTTTCTTGTTGAACGAACTTTTTACTATTTTTTTTATAAATGTGCATGATTATATTTATATAAACATTTAACTGTACTTATAAAACTTTAGTTCGCAACACTATTATACCTTAATAGTAATTGAATTAATAATATTTAACCTTGGTACTTTGACACTATTAAAAGCATTCAATAGTTATTATGAAGCAATTAAAAACTAATTAAAAAATTGTTATATAATTATAAAAATGCGCTTGCACAAGTAAATTTTTACGTATAGTTACATATTAAATTTTGAGCAAGGTTATGTGCAATAATTAATTTATCTAATCAATTGTAACAGGCTCAAACTGCGCTTCTCGTGCATGATGGATTTATACCGCTATCCGATGGACTCGCAGATTTGCGCCATTGAATTGGCCTCTTGTGAGTTGACTAATACACTGATTGATCGATCGATTTCTTAATAGTGCTTTATATCTTGATATATTTGATTCGATCGTATGGCTTAATTGAATCTTTTCACCATGCTTATTTCCCCCGATACCAGTCTCGAAGACGACGAGTGAGCTCAACCTTCACTGGTCGGCGGAGTCGCCGGTGAAACTGTACGATAAGCTAAAATTACCGCAATTTCTCATTACGAATGTGTCGACCAATCTCTGCAAAGAGACCTTTCATATCGGTATTCGCACTAACACTTCACTCGACCGTTCCTCCCGTTCCTACCATTACAACAAACTATTGCTTTTGTGTATTTCAATGCTAAAAATGCGTTATATGTATTATATTGTTTATACTGTAAAATGGGTTAAGCGCATCAGGATGATTTTTATAAATTTTTAAAACTTGTTTTGACTAAAACAACTAGCTAATATAATAATTAATACATTGTTGCAAATTACGCTATACTCAAATGTTTAAGCGATGTATTAGTTGTGGACATAATTATTTGCATTTACCAGGAGTAATTTTCAAGATGCATATAAAATAATCTTGATGCTTCTAGCCATACATCAACTTTAATTCCTCACATATAATGTCAATACGTTTGCCGCATATTTCGCATTCAGATACACAAAAGCATTAATCAATAGAATTGAATCATAATATCAATACTAATACATGTTTTTCGCTTATGCTATGTATCGCTGTCTGTCTCTAACGCATTGGTATGTGTGCTGTATCTGTGTGTGCGTTGGGCACCGACAGGAGAGTACAGTTGCCTGAAGGCCGAGTTCTATCTGCAACGCGCTCTGGGCTACCATCTGGTGCAGTCGTATTTGCCGACAATCCTAATTGTGGTCATCTCGTGGGTGTCGTTCTGGTTGGACGTCGAGGCCATTCCGGCGCGCATTACGTTAGGCGTCACTACTCTACTCACCATCTCTTCGAAAGGTGAGCCGACGTTAAGCGCCGGCCGTTCGCTAACTGTCCCCTATGTGTGAGATATCAGTTCGACTAATGGTATAATAGAAAATATCTTCACAGGCGCCGGCATTCAGAGTAATTTGCCCCCGGTGTCGTACGCCAAGGCGATCGACGTGTGGATGGGCGCCTGCACCATTTTCGTATTTTCGGCCCTGCTCGAATTCACCCTGGTCAACTATCTCTGCCGCATTAAGGCCAAGGCGAAGAATAAGTTTAAAGCTGTCGTCTACCAAGAGGTACAGTATATTGAATAATGACCAAAAAGTTTGAAAATTAATCTTGTTTATTATTTAATATTTCTTCTTGCTAAAACTTTCATCATTTGCTATCATTTTTAGATATAGAAAATGGATGAACTTTTAGCAAATGCAAAATTAAGCATGATCGATTTTCGTACTTTATATTAATGATCAGAGTTAGAAAATTTATTTGGTTTATTGTTTGTACTTGCTAAAACTTTTATAATTTATTACAACTTGGAATAACAATATTATAAATTAAATAAAACAAATACTTATATTTAATCAGATTTGTATAACTAATAGATAACTAATTATAGCAAAATTAATTATTTATAAAACTTTATACTAATTGTTGCTAAATGTTGTTGTTTATTGTTACAAAATTTTCAGTTGTTTTTAGTTAATTAAAACAGATGGTTTTTAATAGATTAATTTGTTATAATATTAAATCTGTAGAGAAAGCTAATGAATTCAAAGTTAAACGTGTTAATCGATTTTAATCAGTAAGTTTATCAGCGGGTGAACAGATATTCTTTTCTTGTAGTAATTAATTACTTTGAATTTTCTTTGTTTAAACTGTGTTAAGTTTTTAAGAAAAATAAATTTAATTAAAAAAACTATTTAACAGTAGTTAATGAATAACTTAAGTGTTAATAACAAAGATATATTTTTAAATTTTTTCTGTTTTGTTTAAATTTAGATTTTAATTTTTAGTAATTTTAAATGATCTAAATGTTAAATTGTAAAAATCTATAAAGTTTATGAAACTATATTAGCTATTTATACAATATAATTTCTAAGATTTTTAAATATTTACAAACAATACAAAAACCTTTAAAAATTTTATAAGCAATATTTAACTTACAAAACAAATAAATTAACTTATATAATATAACAGTATAATTTATGCCAAAAATTAAAAAGATTTATTAAATCTAAAATTATTCAACAAAAAGATAAATATACTTTAGTATAATTTTCTAAACTTCCTTAAACAAATAATTTATCAATGCAAATATTGAAACATTAATCTGATATCTCTTCTAAACAAAGCTATAAATATCAAAACTTTCTTAACATTAAACGATAGAAAATTTTTCAAAATAAGTTTACTGATTTTAAAATTAGTTAATCAATAAATCTCTTGCATTAGAAAACAAGAAATGCTAAACAAATCTCTTGATATTCAGAATAAATTTATTTTTAAGTTAAATGCAAAAAATTATATTTCTTTATTTATTGTTGAAAAAGAAACAAGCAAAAATAGGTTTATATCCGTGATTTGCATTATAAAACAATTTTAGGGTAAAGATATGCTTCTATTATATTACAATATATATATATATATATATTTTAACTAAAAATAAAATCAATTTATTTCATAAAAATCTTAAACAATTGAAAACTGGAAAAATCAAATTACAATAGTATTAAAAAAAACTAAACTTTTGATTTTGTACAATATATAGACTTGGTAAGATTATAAGACTTGGCAGTTTGGTCTAAATTAAGAAGGCAAACTTTTATATTGGCTTTTCTCAATTTAAGAGAGAAAAACTAAGAAAAGAAAAACACATTTCTCACGAATTTTAGCGCAATAGTGGAGAAAAAGCAAATTCAGTTGAGAGTAGTTTTTCGACGAGAAATTAGAAACTAATCGATTCGCTAATGGCATCGATATAATAGTCTCGCGTTTTATACTGTGTAAAGACCGTCTTCGCCATTGCGTTCGCGAATTGTTCGCCGAATGACTTATAATATTTTGCACTTTTTTTTTATTTAATAATATACTGCAGTATTGATATTTAATTAAATTGATACATTTTTTTAAATAAAATTATTTTCGCGTTTGAAACATAAATAACAAAAAATATTAATTTGGATATTAGTTATTGAGTCGGAAAATAATTTAAATAATTGCGTTTTTATTAAGTTTTAATTAAAAATATTTACATGATAAATTATAAAATAGGAAGATGAAACAACTTTATATTATGTTTATATATTTAAATGTAAAATATTTATTTTAAATAATGCATAAATAGCTTTTAATATAAAATATTATTTAGAAAACATTTAATTAACATGTCAAATTTTACAAATTGTTATCAAGTTTTGTCATTAGTAAAAAACTATACTTCGTATTGAATTAAGTATTATACAGTTTAATTGATTAATCTTGTAGAAAATAACGTGCTAACTTACAAATTGCTTTTGAAATATATATTTGAAAGTTTGAAACTATACCCAGATAGTTTCTAAAGTTTTAAGTATTATTGAAACATCAATTTGTTTTTTACTACCCAAATATTTTTCTTGTTGAAAAACTAAGTATTTTGTAATTTATTTATCTTTTTCTACACTGCACAAATTCAATTCGAAACAATATTGAAGCTGTCAAACGCGGTTTGAACTTTTTTAGCATTTTGAATTTTATGTCTGTCACTAAAAATCAATCTATAAGAAAGCACCATTTTCAAATTAAATTCCAAATTCCGCGATCATAAATCAAGCATGATCAATCGGAGTGCAAAGCTATTTTTAAGCTATCGACAATCATGCCCGGCAAATAAGCGTGGCATATTTCAACTAAATATTGCTTCTTGGCAAAATGTGTTGCAAATAAAAATAAAAATTCAAATTATAAATGTTGTTTTTACTATGTAGCAAAATAAAAACAAAATAAAAAACCAAAAATAAAAATGAAAATATTTATTAAGATCGAAACAAAATAATAAAAACAAAAATACAAAAACAATATAACAAAATAGTTTTAAAACATTTGACATTTATTTGTCATGTAAAAATTTATTTGATTTTAAAAATAGTATATTTTAATTATATTTTTGTATTAATAAATTTATATTTTATTTTTGCAAATTATTTTTTACAAATTATTTTATTTTTAAAAATAAATAATTAAATTATTTATATTATTGTATAAAATATTTTTGTAAATTAGTATTTCAATCCTAAAAAAATTTAATATTTTTATAAATAATAGTTTTATTGTCTATAAATTTTTATTGTTTGTAAAAACTATTTTCTTATTATTAAAAATTAGATTTAACATGTTTTTTACTAAACAGAAAACCAATGGCAGCGAAACGGTATGTGTGAGCGAACCGAACAAACAGTGGAATTCGAGCGATAAGAGCGAAGCGAAGACTGTACTGAAGCCGACGCCGACGAGAGCCGAGTCGAAGCGACCGGAAAAGATCGATATCTTGAGTCGAGTCGCGTTTCCGCTTCTGTTCCTGCTTTTCAACTTTATCTACTGGCCCTACTATCTTCTCTAATTCCATCCTGCTAATTCCAACTGTTCAACCCGGTTTCCTATTCTACACACAAACATCTTTATTCTGTTTTTGCAATTTGTTATGTAATTTGTTTGTATAGTTCTATTTTAATGTTATAATTGATAAATAACAGCTTTAGTAAAATGTTACTTATTAATAGATATGTAGTTTTGTAGTTTTATCATGCAAATACTAGTTTCATATCTAGATATTTATTATATCTTTTTATGTAAATAACACAATGTTTAAATTTATTTTTAAATATTATGTATTTATGTTCAATGTATTGATGTATATTAATTATGTAATTTATTTACAAAATTAAATTAGTAACTAGTTTGTTTTTGCTTATTTATGATTTAAAAATTAAAAATGGTTTATAAGTATAATTATATTATTCTGAATAAAATAAAATATTAATTTGTATTGTTATATTTTGTATTGTTACAATGTGTATAGTGTAACTTATCAGTCTATGACTAGATATGCGCTATGACTTATCATTTGCATAACATTAACATAATTACAAATATAGATGAGTTGTATTTAAAAATATTATTTAAAATAACGATGGAAAAGTTTAGAAAATGTTTTAATTAAAATGTTAGAAGATAATCTTAAGGACACGCGTTAATTATTAATTAATAAAATAAATGTTATTATAAAATATACAGTAGGTTTCACATTATTTGCAAAATAAACTTGTTATTGCAAATAAAACATACATATACAGTAATGAAGATAGTTGATATTAACAAGCTTTTTCAAAAGAACTTGTGATCAAAGTGATATATAGTAATCTTGTTTATTATCGGTTATATTATGAAATAGTATTAAACACAATTTATGTTGTTAAAAAATATATATAGTATATTAATTTCATTATATATTTGCAATAATATTTAATATATTAATGGATTAATTATTCCATTAAATAATTCAGCATTAATTAAACAATTTGCATATACAGTATTAAAAATAAGTTTTATTATAAACATGCATAATTAAAAACCTAATATAATATAAGTATATTATAAACTATAGTTTTAAACAACATAAAGTAGGTTTTAAGTGCAAAATTGACATTGCTGTTAATAGTCTATAAAATACACTATTAATCGATTTTATATTATACTTGTTTAATTATTTATTACATTTAAACTTTGAAGAAACAATTTTCTATTAAACAATTTTTCTCTAAAACAATAATATGCAAACATTAATAACAATTTATAATAATAATACATATTAAACGTGTATTTGCAATTACAAATTAAACTTATTTAAACTGTAGTTTTCTTACTTTCAGATATTTGCGTTTAATGCATGCTAATAAAGTGCAAATGAAAGCAATTAATATTAACAAACACTTACCGCCGGAACTGTTGGTCCGGTCGGCGGCGACTGAGTTATACCGAATCGGTTTGTGTCTGAATAGAGCCGACGATGACTGCAGTTCTGCCCGAAGACGGACTCCAATACACGAACCGATTCTCATTACAGCCGTTCGAGTCGTTAGTTTAATTAAAATCTTGATTTGTTTGGCCGTCAATGACGACAATTCCTATCTATTGATAATTTTTGCCGATTTTACCCGATTTTACGGCATTCGACGCTTTTTCAACATTGCTGTAAATATATTCGCAATATTTGGGTTGAGTTCGCAATTCGTTTATTACTATAACTATAAACCCGATAAAAAGCCGACATTTCTATCGGTCTTTGAAATGATGTCGGGTTTGCGTTCGCCGATCAGTATTGGCCTTAAAGACGGACAACAAATACGCGAACTATTGAAACGAACGGATGTTTTGCTTAAAATATTTAAATATAATACCAAATTCGTAATACCTGTTACAAGTATTTTGATTTATTTGTTTCCAAATGTTTTTTATGTCAATTATATCGAAATTATTTGTTTCGTAATTCCGAATACACTGTTCCGAATACACTGTACACTCTACGCCCACTATGCTTGGGCAATATTGGATTATTAAGTTATTTATTTCTATTTGCTGTGCACCTATTTAAAAACAAAATTAAGATTATTTAACAAAAATCTGCATTGGTTAAAACAACCAAGAAGCATTTCACAATTAATTCGCGAATTATATAAAATATATGCAGAGATTAATAACACCAGCTATGGTCGAAAATTTTATTTATATTTTTGTGCGCTATCGGAACAATAAATGTGATGATTTTATATAATTTCTTGTTTAATATTTTATCATTTATATTTCTAGTCTTGCAAATATACGGTTTTATTTGTTTTGCCATGCTCATTTTGTTTGTGACAATTATGGCGGCGTCAGTCAATTTGGAGGCAAATAAAACGTATGTTACGAAAATATTTGTTAAATGTTAAATTGAGTAAAAGAAGAAAGCCACACTTTGGTTTAATTCATCAATGTCTAAAGGTTTACTAAAGTATTATGTATTAAAATAGACATTTATTATAGTTAATTTTCAAGTTATCTAAATAATATTAATTTTAAATGTTTTTATTTAAATAATATTCATTCGTTTCGTACGACAGTTGCAGTCAGTATTGGAACGATTGTCGCAAAAAAGAGTCGGATTTTCTTGTTATTTGTTGTTTACGATTAACTACTATCGCTGTTATGAAGTAAATCCGGTTTAATATACTAATTATACTGTATATAATATAAAAAGTTTTGTTTATCTGTTTTTTAGGTCTAGGCATTTTCAATTTTATTATTTTAAAAAATAATCGATACAAAGATAATTTAGTTGTAAAAGTGCAATTGCAAAATAGTCGCAAATCATCATGTTGGTTAATGAAATAAGTTATATGACAATTTTGCATACTTAACTGTATTTTGAGCAAGACTATTTTTATTTTAATAAATAATTATTGAATTTCTTATAAATAAGAAATACTTATCTTATTATCAGTTATGTTATTATCAGAAATAAGTTATAATTAAAAAAATCTAATTTTCGCCCAAAGTAGTATACTAACAGGTTATTTTTACAAATTTATATTTGATTAAACTTTTAGTTGGAATTATGGAAATTGATAATCTTAATGTTTGTAAAGTTCTCAACTTTTAATAAAATAATTGATTAACTCATTCTATAGTATATCATATTTATTAATATTTATAAACATTACAATGAGTTTATCAATTGTTTTATTAAAAGTTGAGAATTTTACAAATAAGAAGATTAGATATTACAATAATTCCAACTAAAAGTTTGATCAAATATAAGTTAGTAAAAAGTAAACTGTTAGTAGACTACTTTGGGGCAAAAATTAGATTTTTTAGTTATAATCAAAAACTCATAGGTATTGGTGGGAACCAAGTCATAGCATAGAAGCGAATGTCAGGTCCGGACAGCGACTCAATCAACGCCCAGATCTTTACTTAAATTTTGAGTAAAACAACTAACTATTGAAATATTAATATAAATACTGTATAAATGTTTTACTTAAAACAATAAAAAATATAATTTAGAAATATAAAACATATTTAATTAAAGATTATTTTTAGACTGTTGTATTTGTTAATGACAATGTCAATTAGGAATTATACTAAATAAAATTGGATAAATCATACATTATTTATTTATACCTATTAAATATTTACATTAAAACTATAATAGACAGTAATTTATATTGTTCATTACAATTCTAGTTTGTTGCCAGATTAATCAAATATTGCATATCTTTTCGAAAATGATTTCTCTTCTTTGTTTGCTTTAATTTGATAAGATTATTAATAATATAAAATTATTAGTTAAAAGTTTACTTGTTAAATCAATTTGAGAAACGACTTAATTAATTAATAATTAATTAATTATAATATTCGGAATTGAAACTTATTTATAAATGAAAATATTAATATAAATGTTGTCATTGGCGTATAGATCAATTAATTAATTTAATTTATATGTCATTATAAATAAACAAATTAATTATTAATTTATCATGCTGATTTAAACATTTGACGATTAAATCAAATATAAGTTCAAACAATACTAAAATAATTAATAATATTATTAAATAGTGATAATATAGACCTAATTTAGACTATAATGAAATATTTAAGTAAATTAATATTAAGTTATAATTTCAGCTTATATTTAATGTAACAATATAGTAAATTTAGTTATTTAATTCAGCATTAGATAAATAATTTATATATACTTTATGTTTTATTTTAAATAAATAAAATATAATTTTTATTCCATTTATAACATGATGCATCATTAAAACGCTTATAACATAATTTTAAGAAATATAAAATTAACTTTTTTATAGAAAAAGTGAAATTGATATTAATGTTTTAAACAAGCTATTTAGTGCAGTACATATTCAATTGTTTACTACATTAAAACTTTATTGAAACAATTTTCCAATAAATTATTTTTTAAAACATTTTAATAAGTAAATATTTGAAATAATATTTTTAGTAACAAGTTTGTTTTATTAAATATGTATTCTATCATACTTTCAGATATATGAGTTTAGTGTATGACAATAAAGTACAAATGAAAATAATTAATGTGAACAAAGTATTACCGCCGGAACTGGTGGTCCTGTCGGCGGCGACTGAGTTATACCGAATCGGTTTGTGTCTGAATAGAGCCGACGATGACTGCAGTTCTGCCCGAAGACGGACTCCAATACACGAACCGATTCTCATTACAGCCGTTCTTATCGTTAGTTTCATTAAATACTCGATTAGTTTGGCCGTCAATGACAACGATTCATATCTATTAATAATTTTGGCCGATTTTACCCGATTTTACGGCATTCGACGCTTTTTTAATTTTATTTTAAATATATTCATAATATTTGCTTTGAGTTCGCAATTCGTTTATTACTATAACTATAAAAATGGTATAAAACCGACATTTCTTGCGATCTTTGAAATGATGTCGGGTTTGCGTTCGCCGATCAGTATTGGCCTCAAAGACGGACAGCAAATACGTCGACTATTAAGACGAACGAATGTTTTGTTAAAAATTCTTAAATATAACACGATATATTTTGTTCCAATTACATGTATTTTAATGGATTTGTTTCCAAACGTTTTATACGCCAATTATATCGAACGAATTTGTTTCGTAATTCCGAATACTATTCTGTTTGCAATGTACGCCTACTATGTATGGATAATATTAGATTATCAAGTAACATATTTTTATTTGCTATGCTTTTTTTAAAAACAAAGTTAAGGTTATTTAACGAAAATCTGCGATGCTTAAAACAAACAAAAAACATTACACAATTAATTTGCGAATTATATCAAATATATGCAGAAATTAATGATTATAACACCAGCTATTGGTCGAAATTTTTATGCATATTTTTGTGCACTATTGGAACATTAAACGTGATGGTTTTATATAATTTTATGTTTAAACCTCTATCATTTATATTTCTAGTCTCGCAAATATACACTTTTATTTGTTTTACCATTATCGTTTTGTTTGTTACATTAATGGCCGCGTCAGTCAATTCGGAAACAAATAAAACATATAAATTAATTACAAAAATGTATTTAAAATTAACAAGGTTAAGCAACAAATTAAGGAAATTGAGAAAGCCACACTTTGGTATAATTCATCAATGTCTAAAGGTTTAAAATTTTTATTTTTGTGATATTTCTATTATATTTTACTTTCAAATTATTGAATTGATATTAATTTCAAAGTTTTAATTTACAAACTATTCATTCGTTTCGTACGACAGTTGCAGTCAGTATTGGAACGATTGGCGCAAAAAAGAGTCGGATTTTCGTGTTATTCGTTGTTTACGATTAACTACTATCGCTGTTATGAAGTAATTCCAGTTTAATATACTAATTATACTGTTTATATTATCGAACATTTTATATTCATCTGTTTTTTTAGGTTTTGGCATTTTCAATTTTATTGTTTTTAAAACTTATTGACACCAAGATAATTTAGTGCAAACAGGCAATTGTAATATAATTGCAAATTAACATGTTATTATTGAAAAAAGTCACAATCAAAGCTGCAATAGAAATGTATTGATAGAACTCATAGCTATTGATCGGAAACAAGTCATACAATAGAAGCGAATGTCAGGTCCGGACAGCGACTCAATCAACGCCCAGATCTTCATTCAATTTCTGAGTAAAACCACTTAATATTGAAATATTTTGTTAACAATCACAATTGATATAAATGTTTTACTTAAACTTATAAAAATTTATCTTATAAATTTAAAACATATTGTTCAATTAAGAATCATTTATCGGTGTTTTTGTTCTGTTGTATTTTTTAATGACAGTGTCAATTAGAAATTATACTTCATAAAATACGAATTATATGCTATTTTATGGTGTATGAGCTATTTTATATACTTGACTAATAATCTTATTTCGAAATAGGTATTACTATAATGATAAAATTATTAATTATAATTTTGAATATAATTATCAATCTAAATATAAAGGTAATACAAAAACCTTAAGTTGTAATCATTGATAAATAATTATTTTCATTTTTTTTATAAGAACAAGTGAAACAAGCATGTACACACAGTAAATAAATTTATCTTTCATTAATTATTATGATATTGCCATTTAGCCAAATAGTTTAGTAATCATATTATTTAGATGAGCATTTAACTAAATAATGGTAAGATATATGGCTTAAATCAAATAATGATTTAATTACAAGTATTTAAATAAAATCTATAATGCTGATTGCTGTAGTATTTATACAGTATGAATTTGTTGTCAGTGATAACTTATTACTAATCACCTATAGTATTTCTATAAATTTTAAATATTTAAAAAATAAAACATATTTATAATTTAATCTTATAAAACTAAATAAAGAATTAACAAAAAATATGTATAAAATAAAATACAACGATAAAAAGATACTTTATTAATTTCGCAATGATACTTACTTTAATATCAATATACAATATACAGCAAGTAACATTTGAGTATTACGAGTTAACAATTCAAAATTACACTGTGCCTTTAGTTAACAAATGAGAATTACGGTGAGCATTCAGTTATCAAATGAGAATTACGTTTTACCAAGGATAAGTTTGATATTTCTATTTGAGAATGCAACAATTTTAGCAAGTTTAATAAAAACCCGTATTACCGCGGCAGTCAATTTGTCCCGTGAAGGCTAGGACGAGCGCCAATAAAAATACATGCTGAATTCGTGCCATTGTTTTCAGACACTATTGAAATGTCTCATAAATGTTGATTTGATTAAAGTATTCGACTCTTATATAGTCGACATATCTTCACCTGAAGTGCAATTGTTTTAATCCCTTCCTTATAAACCCTGATAAACAAATTATTGTATATTGAAATTACGATAAAGCATCTTTTTATCATTGTATTTTATTTCATGCATTTATAGAGCTGAAATTATATATACATTTTCTTTGTTAACAAACAAAGGTATTAAAAAATTGTAATTACAATTGTTGCTTAGTTTAAATGCTATGAATAATTCTACAAAAATATCTTAAATTAATTATTTAGTTGCAGATATATTTATTAAACAATAAAACTCAAGTATGTTTGGTATTCTTTATATGTTATTGCATACAAAACAAAATGCATAAATATATTTTATTTAATAAATAATAGAACGTATTAAAATTTTATACTAAAAAATTATTGCGTTTATAAATTATTTTAAGATATCCTAATTAAGTTCACGCGTTACTTTTCGATAAACACAATACACTTGTTATTGCAAATATGACTAACTAGTTTTTAAAACATAACTAATATTTCGACACTTTCAAACCATTAAAAATTTTGTAATAATTGCAATAACAAGTTTGTGATGCTTTATCTAAATATATTATTCGTATATTTCGATAGAATAGCTCATGCTAGAAAACTGAAATAAAAATATATTGATAAAGTGCTACTAATAGAACTGAAGTTCAACACAATATACCTTATGACATTAAACTTTATTTACAAGAATCTATATTATAAAATGCTAATAAACACAATTTAAGTCATTATAAAATATTAATTTCATTATATATTTGAAGTATTATTTTATATATAAACACATTAATTATTCGATTAAGTAATTGAAAATATTCTGTATGTACTACATATACTGTATATCATTAGGAAATAATTTTTTATTAAATAATTTTTAGCAATAACTAGTAATTTAACTATCTTACAGGTATTAATGACAATTTGCAATAATAACGAAATAATATTTTCAATAACAAGTTTATTTTATTAAAACTGTATTTTATTATCCATATAGATGTTTGCTTTTAACGCATGCTAATAATATAGAAATGATGGCAATTAATACCAACAAACGTTTACCGCCGGAACTGTTTGTTCGGTCGGCGGCGACTGAGTTATACCGAATCGGTTTGTGTCTGAATAGAGCCGACGATGACTGCAGTTCTGCCCGAAGACGGACTCCAATACACGAACCGATTCTCATTACAGCCGTTCTTATCGTTCAATGCATTAAAATGACGATTTGTTTGGCCGTCAATGACGACGATTCATATCTACTGATAGTTTTTGCCGACTTTTCCCGATTTTACGGCATTCGACGCTTTTTTAATTTCCTTTTAAATCTATTCATTATATGTGCGTTGAGTTCGCAATTCGTTTATTACTATAACTATAAAAATGGTATAAAACCGACATTTCTTGCGGTCTTTGAAATGATGTCGGGTTCGCGTTCGCCGATCAGTATTGGCCTCAAAGACGGACAACAAATACGCGAACTATTGAAACGAACAAATATTTTGCTGAAATTTGTCAAAATTAATACCAAATATTTTGCCACAATTATATGCGCTTTAGTTTATTTGTTTCCAAACATTTTTTACGCTAATTATATCGAAATTATTTGTTTCGTAATTCCGAATACAATTCTGTTTGTAATGTACGCCTACTATGTCTGGATAATATTAGATTATCAAGTATTTTATTTCTATTTGCTATGCAAGTTTTTAAAAACAAAGTTAAGATTATTTAACGAAAATCTGCAATGCTTAAAACAAACAAGCATTACACAATTAATTCGCGAATTATATCAAATATACGCAGAGATTAATGATTATAATACCAGCTATTGGTCGAAATTTTTATTTATATTTTTGTGCACTATTGGAATTATGAACGTGATGATTTTATATAATATCTTTTTTAAAACTCTATCATTTATATTTTTAGTCTCGCAAATATACGGTTTTGTTTGTTTTGCTATGCTCATTCTGTTTGTGACAATTATGGCCGCTTCAGTCAATTTCGAAGCGAATAAAACCTATAAATATATTACGAGAATAATGTTAAAACAAACAAAGTTATGCCACCAATTAAGAAAAAGGAGAAAGCCACATCTTGGTTTAATCTATCAATGTTTAAAGGTTTAAAAAAATTATATATCATTTCAATATTATTTAATTGACATTTATTCTAAAGTTTCTTATTTACAAAACATTCATTCATTTCATACGACAGTTGCAGTCAGTATTGGAACGATTGGCGCAAAAAAAGTCGGATTTTCGTGTTATTCGTTGTTTACGATTAACTACTATCGCTGTTATGAAGTAATTCCAGATTTATATTTTAATTACACGATATATTATATAATAAATTTCATGTTCAATGTTCTTTAGATTTTGGCATTATCAAGTTTACTGTTTTTGAAAATTATCGATACGAAGATAGTTTAATGCAATCATTCAATTGCTAGGTAGTTGCAAATTACAAATTTATATTTATGCTTTTATTGCTTGTTTGTAATGGCGCTTTTATGGCGCCTGCGTTACCCGTTTCGGCCTCAGCTATTGGCGCCGGAGTCATGGCTTTCAATTCTAGGAATAAGTTTGATAATTTTATTTGAGAATGCAACAATTGTAACAAGTTTAATAAAAACCCGTATTACCGCGGCAGTCAATTTGCCTCATTAAGGCTAGGACGAGCGCCAACAACAATACATGCTGAATTCGTGCCATTGTTTTCAGAAACCATTGTTATTTAAGAAATGACTCATAAATGTTGATTTGATTAAAATATTCGACTCTTATATAGTCGACATATCTTCACCTGAAGTGCAATTGCTTTAATCCCTTCCTTATAAACCCGGATAAACTAATTATTGTATATTGAAATTACGATAAAGTATCGTTTTATCATTTTATTTTATTTCATGCATATTCTCGTTTGTTCATTATTTGGTTATAGAAAGTTTAATCATAAATATTTAATTTTTAAAAATTATATAAAAGTTTATATGCTGACAGTTAAAACAATTGTATACTAATACTGTTATACTTGTTGCATAAATAATATCAACGAGAAAGTTTACTTAAATAATTAACCATTTTTAGATTTAAGCTATTTGTTTTATAAGTATTTAGTTAAATTTTCATGTAACAATTTATTAATGAATTAATGGAATAAATTATATTATCATTGAAATTATGAGAAATTAATTATGTGTATTAACTTATCTAAACATCCTTGTTGAAATATGCTTATTATGCAAAATAACTTATTTTAAAAATGATACTTAGTATTATATAAACAAAAGTTGTAATTATGAATGTTTTTTATTTTATTTAAATTACAATTAGATATTAGATATTAGATATTTTACAAAAATATTATAAATTAATTATTTAGTTGTAGATATATTTATTAAACAATAAAATTCAAGTATTTTTGATAATCTTTATATGTTATCAAAACAAAACAAAATGCATAAATATATTTTATTTAATTAATAATAGAACTTATTAAAATATACTATAAATTAATTGTTTTTTGTAAATTATTTTAAGATATTTTAATTATGTTCACGCGTTACTTTTCAATTAGCACGATACACTAGTTATTGCAAATATGATATAAATATTAATGCTTAAATTAAAGTCTAACTACTAAATTAATGGTAAAATTATTGTCGTAAGCATAATTTATATTCATTTTAATAAGAATAATTTATTTTTTAAAACTTGACTAATATTTCGACACTTTCAAACGATTAAAAATTTTGTAATAATTGCAATAACAAGTTTATAATGCTTTATCTAAACATATTATTCGTATATTTTGATAGAACAATTAGCTCATGCTAGAAAATTGTAATAAAACACTATTGACAAGGTTCTCGTGGTATAAACAATATACCTTGTGACATTAATCTTTACTTACAATGAATTTATATCACAATTTTTTATTAAATTTATTTTAGCAAAAACTAGAATTAGTAATTTAAACATCTTGCAAATATTAATAACAATTTATAATAATAATACTGTAATATTTGCAATTATAAGTTAAAATTATTAAAACTGTTTAATAATTTAATAATTATTAAAATTATTAAAATTTTATTATACTTTCACATATTAACGTTTAATGCATGCTAATAAAGTATAAATGAAAGCAATCAATATCAACAAACGCTTACCGCCGGAACTGAATGTCCGGTCGGCGGCGACTGAGTTATACCGAATCGGTTTGTGTCTGAATAGAGCCGACGATGACTGCAGTTCTGCCCG
>JAQIXC010000169.1:0-41646 GCA_034697605.1 Metabelba pulverosa
CGACCACCAATACGAATGTGTTGTTGCAAAAGGGAACGTCGATTTGGAACGACTCGGGTATGTGTTTGGTTTTGGGCCTATCGCACAGCGCCGACACCACTTGCATTTTGCCCTTTTTCGCCAATTTGTTCCGTTGACTGTAGTCTTTGACTCGAAGCAGGTTTCGTGACTCTTGGATCAGCTGTTCCGCGAATTTATGGCTATTTTTAACAACAAAAAAAATGTTTTAAAATTAAAACAAAACTTATAGTCAAAACACAATATAAAGTCAAACAAAAGCCGGAATACCTGCTGTCCTGACGCGAGATACTCATGGAGAAGAGTGCGGTGTCGATAGGCCTGAATGAGCGGCTGCCGGTCCTCCGAGTCGTATATGTTATAATAGGCTTCGAAAAAGCCGTGAATGAACTTCTGGATGTCTTCCGGCAGATAACTGGGCTGTTGGGCACGAGTAGTCATTATTTGATTAATGGGTATAAAAAATAATCGATATATAGGTTTTGGCGAATAGGTCTCAAGTGTGATGACTACAAGAACTAGCGTAAGAGGCCATTACATTAATTTTTTCATGCTACAATTTTCTACCTGTCCTTTATCTATCATTTAAAACATTTATTCCAAAAAACACACAAAAGTTACAAGGTTAAGAGAAAAAACAAAGCTGAAATAAACAGTAACTATCGGTGCGATTAGCCAACAATCTAAAAGGAACGGTAGGGTTGTTGTGAAACTTACCAGAGTTTGGGATAAATTAGACACTTCTTGAACATCGAATCCGATTGCTTTCGGCAGTTCTTCGTTGTCCTATTGACCGGAGATAATGATTATAATTATTTGCATTGAAAGGACAGTTGGCTTTGAGAATACCGACCAGTTTTACGAGTTTCGCGAATCGGCTCCGAATACAACTGAAGGGAACGAAAACAGACAGACATTCCGAAGAATTTTTGCATTAAAAGTCAATACGTTTTGTGTGTTTTCGCAAAGAAAACGCTTAAGAAGTGGCACATCGAGTGACATAAGTATTGATAAACTTTAATTTGATCAGTTGGAAAAACTTTGAAAAAATAATTGAAGAAATAAAAAAAGTTAGCCAGACTACTTTCGTCGTAATAAAAATTGTCAGTCTATATTTTACTTTTAAATATTATATTTTTAGAATAAATGTTATTCTGATTCTCAGTCAAAGACAGATTTTTACAAAGTAACTACGTAAACCTACTTGACATATAATTACAGCATTTAAATAAATATATGTAGCTACTTTATGAAAAATTGGTTTGCAAAAAATCCTTCGATTGAGAATCGGAATCGAATTTTTAATAATTTATGAGAAATAATAGTAAATGGAAACAAGTATTTGGAAAAACGATTAAATGATTCAATTTGTTGTGTATATTGAAAATTGTTCAAAATTCAGCAAGTGCAAGTGAGTTCAAAAAATATGACTGCAGAGTCTGTATATGATTTAGCAATATTCTTGTGTGTAGTGGACAATGCGCTCGCCTATGCGGCCTCGGGTTCTAGACTCGGGTGAGAAGAAAATTTGGGCTACTTTTTGCAAAAATGAGTGAAAATCGATTTTTTTATACTTCGGGCCTTCATGTTAAAACGTGTGTAGAATCGAATGGGCTATTGCTTTCTCTAACTAATAAGAAGGTTAAGCACTTCAATTAAATAACACTGAAGAGGGGCTCAGGAGGCTTCAATTAAATTTGCATGTGTAAATAGAAATTGAATATTGAAATAATATGTCGCAACCCAGATATAAATATTATATATAAAACCTTGGGATTATCTAAAAAATATCATGATTATTGGCACTAAAATGTTTGCAGATGTAAATTTAAAAAATAAAATATAACACACTTTTTACATAGTGTACCGTTACATTACCGTAATACTTTGCCCTGATAAGTTTGAATGATTTTTACTACTCAACCATCCATTGACTGTCCAATCTGCGGCCCGGGAGGAAAGTCAACTAATGTTATGTAAAGGTCATACTGACCGGTAGCGCAAACAAATTGTTTGTTCAAGTTTTAAGGATTTGCCCAATTAATTACAATCAAGATTAAATTAATTTCATATTTATTTTAATTAAAATATAGTTTGTATTGAAGATTAAATTTGATATACTTTTTAAAAATATTTGATTATTAAAGACAACCTAATATTCACTTCTTTTATCAAATTAATGCACTTTTAGAACAAAGATATTAATCAATAAAATTAGTTTTTCTTAACTAAAAAATAATACTTCTTCTTGTGGTTAAAAAACATAATCAACAAAATTAATGTTAGAAATATTTGTAACAAAAAAAAACTGTCTAAACCTAAAAACTTGTTAATCAATTTCTAAAAATATCTAAAAATTGAATCATTTGACTAAATGTTTGGCAATTTTTCAATTGACTATTCAATTAATGTTTTGATAATTTAGTGAAAGCGCTGTCCAGTGCTAGTCATAACCGGTTCAGTTCACAGGTCTCGTCGTCCATCAGAAGGTTAACCTCACAATTGCCCCGATTTGTGGTCGAAATCGAAGAATTTGTGCTAAATATCGAAAAATTGTATAATTTTTCGGCGAAAACTCGTTTGCATTCAAGAGATTGATGGCTGACCTGAGAGAAGCCGAGCTTTGATTCGGTTTTACTCTCAAGTAATTCGGATCCGATTTCCTTAATAACAAGAGTTTTGATTTCGATTTGCGATACTTCGGATTCCCGGTTTGGGTTCGGATTTTGTCGATTATTTTCGTGCTGTCCCTCGTGTTCTCGATCGGTGCGATTGAGATGTCGCGGACGGCCCTAAACTCTCCGCAGTTGTTCAGGTGCTCGTTCTCCAGGCGGAAGAAGTTCCACACGAAACGGCTGGGTATACAAGCATGCATATATTTAATTAATTAGCAACGAATACTAACATAATTTATATTGAGTGAGTAATTACCGAAACAACTCGAGCGGCGCTAATATCGAGACGACTATATCCGCGTGAATGACACCAATCTCTGAGAGCGACACCGATAGCGTCCAACCGAAGCGGAGAATCAAGTCTTCGATTATTGCGAAGTAATAGTAATTCGGCGACGAATAGACAATCTCTTCGCGTAGAAACGGATACTCTTTAGAGGGGGACTGGGGGTCGAAGAGTCCCCAATCCATCTTAATGTCCCAGACGTAGGTATAACACGACGACACTATCATCGATATTATCCAAAAATTGAAGTATGGATTGGAGAACGAGTGGTCGTATTGGTCTGTTTGCGCACAAATCGACATTAAAAGTACATTATTGTTTTACAGTTCAATTAATTTAAACTAAACATGCTTCAATAGTTGTAAGTGCATTATTAGAACTAATAATCAAATAAATATTTAAGGTTCATATAATATAGTAGAATGGTGAATTTTGCGAGACGAGAATAAAGCATGAACTCACCTATTGTTAACTTTGTTAGCGTCGAGAATATGACGACAAAGAAAGTGGTCGAGTATTTGCCGGCATTGACCACATGTGGGAACAGTCCCCGACTGTCGTCTTTGTATCGGCGCAGGCATTGCGCGAATCGAAACCACGCCGGAAGACAAGCGACGAATGTCCGGATAAACAGATCCGAATCACTGCTCGATATACAGCAGTCGGACGTGTTTTCGGCTTTTGGCAAATTGACAAAATATCAAAGTCATAAGCATTTTACCCAGTCTCTAATTTAATTATATTAAATTTTGAGTGATTGGCAATTTTAATCTATTAGATTCTGGCCTAAAACACAGTTCATTTAGACTAATTTAACCATGTTCATAGGCGTTCATAGGAGTTCATGTGCAAAATCAAAAATGTATACTATTGGGTTATTACTAAAGTAATGATCTAGCATATCTATATTTTTTATAGCAGGGCTAAAAATTTTGCAGTAGTATTTACAAGTATTATAGTTAATAAATTAAAAATATAAATATTTAACATTTTTGTTATTAATACATTGATAACATACGGTTATGTATCAAAGATTAAACTTTAAATTTACATTGTATAAAAGTCTTTACAAAACCACAAATTTTATGCAATTATTTCCAGTTTAGTTTAACTCTTTCAAATTTTTTCTATGTAATATAAGAATTTTGGTTACAATTTAAGTTTCAAATTTTAGCATTTAATAAACAGAAATACGATCTGGTTATTTTTATATCATTAACCAAAGTCATTAAAATAGTTACTCAAATACGGTTAAATTTATTATATGTACTATAAGAATATGGACATACTGAATCATAACTTTAGTAATAACCCAATAATTTGACCAACAAATATGAACCAATTAAAAAATATACAGTATATATATATATATTTACCGAAATCTTTTTGTGTCATCGAATAAAACTTTAAGTAATAGCAAACGAAAAACTCGAAATCCAGAAGAATTGGAACAATACTATTGAGTTGATCTGCGAGCCAGAAGTCGGCAAATTCCACCTTGACAAACGGTGCTCGCACCACACGCACCTGTTACAATTACACAGTATTGCATATCAAGTCAATTATATTTTAAATCAGCTTGATTAACTTGCTAAATCAAATATACAGTTGATTTATATGGCAGGATTATAATATAACCAAAGCAAATACAATGCAAATTAATCTTTGTACTTGGTATTGGTTTTTATAGCAAGAATTATTTTCACGAACCTATCCTTTTAATATCTAGCAAAAATGTTGATAAAATTGCCTGAATACAGAAATTGTGCCTATATAATTTAATACCGTAGTTATAAAAACCCATGCGCTTGAATTAAATTATTGTTTAAACATCTAAAAATGTTTTAAACTAATGAATACTGTCCTGGATTTACTAGATAATGGATGAATAAATTAAATTGCAATGTAGTGTAAAGGTGATATTTTGTGAGAGGGGTGTAAGGGTGGAAAGAGGTATTATTGAGTGGAATGCCTACCAAGACCTTCAAGAGCCAGAAGCGGGCGTTGTGTCTGAGAGTTCGCGTCGGGTTAACCATAAATATAAGCATAAGAAAGACGAGTAGTAGTGGAAAGAGATTCGCATTAATGAGGAGATAATTGGGCGAAAAGAGATAGGCCAACACCGACAGCGACCACAACACCGCGAATATCGACCCGATCTCGAAGAAGTGCTGTTCCGACAAATGATCTCTTGGATCCAATTCGAAGATTAAGACGTGATTGACGCCAGAGGTTCGCCAGCCGTAGACATTGATTCCAATCATAAATAAGAACATTATAATGAGTAGTGGACCGCGAAATAGGCGCACCATTACTGCCCACTCGATGTCCGTATCCAACAATAGGGCTATTCGTGACAAGAAAAACAAATTACACTCAAAATTAATTAATCAGTATTTAACGTAAATTATAACAGTTTGTAACTTCTGTTTTGATTCTGAAATTCGCATTAATTAAAGCTTAGAAAATTTATAATTAAAAGTCATTATTAAGTTATACTAAATTTTTTAAAACAACCAAGATTGATAAAAATGAGCTAAACAAATATACCTTATACAAACTTAAATATAGAATATAAGATAAACAAGTCTACAAAAAAAAAATGTAAAAATTTGATAAATGCTAAATCGTTGGGTGAGTTTCACCAACAAGTCAAACGATTTGCTTAAATTTTCTGCTAAATCTTTTAGCAAGACATTTATTTTGCGCTTTATTCTTGAGCAAATCTCCTTTTAATTTTTGTCCAAATAAACTTTTATATAACCATTATCAAGTCATAATTTATATTTAATTTGTAAATAATTCAAAATCGCCGTCATATAAACTTTTCTGGTTATATCTTTTACAAAATTATCAAGGAGTATTTTTAAAGGGCTGACAATTAAAAAGTAATTGAAACAACAAATGTTTCAACAAATTTTAAAACTTTATGTGTATCTGAATATCACACTGTAATCAAAATAAAATATACTAAAATGGTAATTTTCGCAAATTTATAAACCTTTTATTTTATACTTGCTACCTGGCTCTCAGTATTTATAAAGACTAAAGAAATGATCAAAATTTATTCAAATTTCAAACAAATCTAATGAAATGCATATTAGAAGTTAAACTTTTAAAGATAAAATTCAAGCAAATCGTTTGGCGAGTTATAGCAAACTTTCGAATTTTCTATATTACAATAAATGGTATTTTGTTTCAGTATCATATAAGATGACATTCAAAATTTTAACCTTGCACATTTCCTAAATGGGCAGTGCATCACTAACTCTTCCAGTAATTAATTAATTCAATACAATTAATCAAATTGTTATAAAAAATTCTTGATTTGCAAATGTGGGCAAAATTAGGGAAACAAATGAATCGGTGAATATTCATTAGTCGTTTGTATTACTAATTAATGTATGTATATGAGCTGCAAAGTTGCTAAACACAACTAGCATAGTTAGTTACATGGTAATTGGTAACTAAATGCCAAACAAGAGATCTGTGTATTGAGAGGAATGGCAGACATGTATTGGAAATGACTTACAAACGAGAATGACATTCGAGAGAAGGACAGCGAAACTGCCGAGAAATAGGCCGACCCTGAAAGTGGTCCAAACGGATTGGTCGGCGTTGAGTGGCGGCACCCGCAGCCGCTTCATCGCCTTCTGCCGGTCGCCGGACTCGAGGTGAGTGGTGAAGAGGTTCTCGGTCTCCAGAATCAGCATGTTCACTTCGTTGTTGGTGTAGAAGTGGGAGACCTCGACGTTGTTCTGGCGCCACTCGAGACCCGAGTTCGTGTTCAGCAGTTTGTCGTGTTTTTTGAGGATTTTGCGAAAACCCGTGAAATTCAGGTTCTGGTAGTTCTGCAGCAAAACCAGACTCAAGTAGAACTCCGAAAACGCCAGCTTCAGGTCATGTAGTTTTCGGCTCACTTTCCGGTTCAGGTCATAGTGATCGCTCTTTTCGGTGTTTATCAGTTGTCTGTCGAATAGACCGAACAGTTTCTCGTATTTCTGCTTCTCTTCAGTAATCAAAACAAAATATTTGTTAATTTCAATCGAAAACAATGTCTCGAATTTGTGTCGCTTTTTAGATATTCGAAACTTTTATTTTTTACTCAAATTTCAATGAATGTGAAAAATATTTGAATTGAACAGGATAAAATGGAGTAAATCGCTGCACAATTTAGGCATGACTATAGATTTAATGTCTAAAACGCGTACTAAAAATGCAAATCTTCGGTCTCGTGAGGGAAGAGCTAATTCATAGACAACCCGTACGTAAGTCTAGTCCTAATGAGTGATAAGCCCTAAAGTGCTAAAGAGTAGAGCACTGAGAGTGAGGGGAAGAGGGGATTGAATACCGTTTTGCTTCAAGTGCTGACTCGAGTTGAGTTCGGCCTTCAAGTCGCCGAACTTGCGGATGGCTTCGGCCAACTTCTCGGCGAAAAACGTATTGATTTTCGACAACTCCTGCTCGCAGTACGAGAAGAACTGCTCTTCGAATTGCTTAAGGCTTTGATTGGCTTCAGTGCTGTCGTTGTTGGTGGTGATGGTGTCGATGCTGTTGACGGTGTCGTCGTTCGCGTCGTTCAGTTCCGGTTCGTTCGGCAACTGATCGATGGCTGAGTAAAGCATTTCTTTCATATTCTGCAACACAAGACATGACGAGAGTATAAAATCCGAGCAATCGATGCAATCAATCGATTCGGTGTAACGCCATTAGTGGTTACCTCGTAAGTGATGTACTGTTTCCTCCACTCGGGTGTGATGTGCGCCGACAGGTGTTCCGCGAATTTCATTTTCGATTATTTCGGTTTAGTTTTCTTCGAATAGAGTCTAAGATTAAGCAAAAATTGTATCAAATTTTCGATTCAATCGTGTTTTGAGAGAAATGATGAGAAAAAGTTGATTAGAATTTGATGCGAAAAGCGATCATATGATGGCTATAATAGCATAGACTCTATCATTCAATCTCTTTAACGCATAATATCAGCTGTTTTTGTTGCCAATAGTCAATGCATTAGAAGACTTAGAATAGAGTCGGCGCTCAATACTAGCCCTTTAACTCACTCTCTGTCACTCACTCGCTGAGTAATAAATTCCATTTATGGCATAATAATATGATCATGCTAGATCATTAGCATTCAACTAATTTCAAAGAATTTGCATGCTAATTTAAATTGAATAGAATAATCAATGTTGAAAATCCTACCCAATCTAAAACACTAACGACATCTTCCCTTCTCATTGCCACTACGATTACATGTGAGAGACAAGAGTTACGCAAATCCAATGTTTTGCGTAATTGCGATAAACATATCAATACAACGCTTAGAAAAGTATATTAATACTGTACACACTCTCGATGGGATGACAAGCGATTCATTTTACACATGTTTTTCCATTTCACTCATTTTGTTATTATACTTTATAGAGAATATGTTTGAATTAAAGACCCTCTTTAACTGAAATGCTGTATAAAATTAATGCATTATATAGGAAGTGTGTGATTATGGGACAGGAGACGGCGCCCGCTCCTCACCCAAGTAGGTCTGACGAGCTCATCGACATACGGGTTCGCGACTATAGGATGCGCTCTCGGTTCGGCTCGAATGTAATTTTAGTGTCAAATAGAGTACTCGTTATAGAGTAGTGGAGTATAGCAGTAGAAGACACTTGGAGTCCGATGACGGCGTTGGCTGAGCGTACGTACTCTCACTCATCGACCTCTCGACTCGACGCTATCTAATCTACTCATTGAGAAAGCTTTCAAATTGAAGTTATAGTGTATTAATCAAAACCAAATTCATGTCCATTGAGTCAAAATTTAGTTTATTTTTACAAAATATAATTTTCTTTCGTTTCATTGCTTTACAAATTCTTCACGTATTTGAATCATAAGTTTTCTAATTTAAAGTAATGTACTTTTTCTTCACTAATTCTACTTTTATTCATCCGCACTATTGCACACAATTCCTCCGCATTCTTACTTTCCTCCCTCCCTCCCTGCTCTCTCTCTCTCTCTCTCTCTCTCTCTCTCTCTCTCTCTCTCTCTCTCTCTCATCAGTAATTTATAATTTAACGGAAACTGCAAACTCTCATAAGACGTGAAATTGAGACAAATATTTCAAATATAAATATTTCATGAGTTTTAATCAGATTTAAAAGCGATGTAGAAATAGATGTTGAATAGCATTGACTGTCAGAGAAAGTTATTGATATGACAAACATTATGTAGAGTAGACTCGAGTTGTATAGCATAACGCATATAAACAGTATATATCGGCGAATATTTTGCAAATTGCAAATTCAAATCAATCAAAATCGCAAATACGCACAAGACTTCGCTTAGAGAGTAGGAGAGTAGCAGTGAATACATTGATCGCAACTTTAAGATAGTTTTGAACGAAAAAACTTAATCTAAAATAATTTATGACTACTAATGGAGAGAAGCAGTGAAAATAATTTGACGAATATTTTCAATCATTTAGTGAAACATTAGGGAAAAAGTTAGGAATAATTAATTTAATGCATTTTAAAAATGCATTTAATCTTTGCACTCATTTGAGTGAACATACCTTTAAATTGATTAAAAACGTCAATTCCGGTTAACTGTTAATTTGTGTGGCGCACAGTGCCGGTGCCGGTGCCCAGTGCTATAATAGCTGCTATTCCTCAGTTCTAATTAGCTTTTCACACGTGAAAGCACCGAAACGGCACAAGTTATTCATAAAACATAATTAGACTTTTGAAGAGTTGGTGTAGTGTTGGGCGCAATTGCAACGTCTAATCGGTGCAGAAATTTTCGACAAATCAGTTATTCTTCACATTTCTTCTCCAATTAATCGCTGTTTACTTAATACTCTCAATACTCTCTCAATACACTCTCAATAGTCTGCAAAGTCTCGATACTAGCACTCAGTGGTCGTCAACTACTGCTTGTATCGAAGGCCAGAACAAAACAGTAGTTTTTTAAATACAATATTTACTTTAGTTTATATATTAGTTTATGGGTTGAAGAAAACATTTGAAATTCTGTTTATTTATTTAATTTCTGTTCAGTTGAACCTCAATGTTAAACAACATTTAAGTTCAAGTAATAAGAATTGATTTATTGTTCTTTACTCTAATAAAAAAGGCTATGAATTGAATTGAATTATATTATATGAAATAAATATTTCCTTATAAACTTGGGTACAAACCTTATTCTTTAATAATTTCAAATTACTTCTGATTTATTTATTCATATAAAAAATTACATAATTATACAAATTTTCTGATACATCAACAGCTATACACCCATTCGAGTGCACAGTATATGTTGTAAATAATATGTCGAATATTCGTACTCTTTCTCTGTCTTCGTGTGAGGACTGGGTTTAGAGGCGATGTAATTACGGCTTTAAAAATATAATTATTGATATATTCCTATTAACTCGAGTTTATATCAGTATTCCGATACGATTTTCGCATCTCCTCGTCCAATAAGGGCCGGCTGTTGAGGGCGTTGTTCGCAATACATAAAACTTTAGTTAAGCAAACATTTTCTTGCGTTCTATTGCCTCGAAAATTGTTTGAATAAATTTTGTTTTCACACAATTCGCTAATAAAATTGAGTCAATCCATAAATCATTTCTCAAATGACTTGCATTCGAAACCACTTCTGCCCTCAAATCTCAATAGCAATCGAACCTCTCGTTTATCGCAACTTATGATAAAAATATCTTTTATTGTCTATCTCTGCAGAAACGGATCATTCAATTAGATTCGCAGCTATTGATTATGTGAGCAGTAAATTAAAGTACAATTACGCCATTCCTGCTATACGTCCTATGCCTTCTATGCCTTCTATGCGCTCAGGCATTCACGCATTCCGGGCCTCTTCGACCAGTTATTCGATTATTTTCTACTCCGAACCCAGAATTTCGTTAACTCATTGATTGTTCGAAATATATGTATATTTAAGGACATATCACATAATTGATTAAATCCACTCTAATTGAGAATATTCTCGAATTAGGAGTAATTCTAAAAATCCAGTTTCGATTGGCTGTTGTCTGCGAAGGAGCAACACTGCGGAGGCTGTGGCGGTCCATAACCTGAACCGTTGCCAATCGGTTCCACCAAATAAGTTATCAACGCTTCCGAGTCTTCTTTAGATCCGCCTAATTGTGTATTCACTACAATAACAGGAATTGAAAAAAAGGAAAAATCTTTAAAAACTCAAAATGTAGACAAAGTGCTGATATAGAGCTAAAGTATGCGAAAATCAATAGAAATATTCATAAAGTCTTGTGCGAAACGCGCCTAACGCTCTGAATCGGAATTTAAGTTCCAAACATCTCATTAGCGTCTAATCTAATAATAGAAAATATATATAAGATTTGCAAATAAGAAGTTTTCTCTCTTTTTATTGCAAAATTAGATTAAAATTAAAGCGAAAACTATAAAAAGTAGAATTGAAATAATAGTCGTTTGAATGGTTGCCTCGAATGCGAGCAAAATTCGAGCCATACTAATGAATGACTACTAGTAACTGTGTAGAGTGAGTACCGGCATAGTTATAAACATGCACATCGCCGTTCTTCGAGTGCATACGGGGTGTCCGCTTGACAGTGGCGTATTGGCCGCATTCCGTGACTTTGCGAACAGTGGCGACGCTGTCGAGACTCTCGTCGATCTGAGTGGTGGCGTAAGGGCTCGGATAGTATAAACACTTTTGCGTTTGTGGTCTTTGGTAATCGCTTGCATTGCTCAGCGCATTGCGATTCAGTGTATGAGTAGTCGTCTTATCCATATCACACAGATTTACATTATCGTCGCCGTTCAGTATGTTCTGCTTGACGTTACCACTCATTCGACTATTATTTGCTATCAAATCAAATGAGCATTACGTGAGATAATAGCTAATAAAATATCTATTCAATTGAAAAATCAATTGTTTTATTCGACAAACTTTTTCTAACTTACAATTGCGAAACGTATCGTTCGGATGCCTTTTGTGCATAACTACGCACACGAGTAGTGTTACGGCGACTAACACTATACCGCTTAGCGTTAGCGGTAGTATCACTTCGAACTCCAAAAGCACCGAATTCTTGTAGTCACTCAGTATTACCGCCTCTTCGTTCAGATCGGGATGTGGATTGTCTACGACAACAGAATTACATCCAATTACTACACAACTCATTTCAGCTCATTTCTCACTTTACACTGTATAACTTGCAGTACATTTAAAATTTCTTTGATTGGGATTTATTTTTTATCTTATACTTAGAGTTAATTTTATGTTAGTTTTTAATTATTTGTATTTTTTGTTTCTAAAGAACAATACGGAATGTGTTTTAGTTAACAAAAGAATTCATGTAATATACAATCTAATAGCATAATTAAATTTGTATGAATTTCAACATTTAATTAGCATATTATTTTTCTAATTTAACCCTTTTAATTACATTTTTAAAACTTAGTCGTGTTTAATTTAATTTCTAAAATTAAATATTTGCATTAAAATGGCGTACGTAATTCAATTTAGAATTTAATTAAATTGTCTTAATTTTGAAAGTATCAATTTCATAGTGGTTTGCGTTGATGTTCACTAATTTTTTCATAATGATCCTCAATGTTAGACAATTTAAAATAATTGCGTTTTTAATGTGCAGTGCATTTAGTTCTCTATTTACTGCCGCTTTAATAATGTATAGTAGAGTCAGCTTTAGTTTACTCAGTATTGCATTATTTAAGAGATTTAAAAATATTTTCGCTCATAAATCGACGAAACATTATCCAACATTTGCTTGCATTTGATGTTTGCTTTTCATACGAAACGCTTCTATTCTATTCAAAATCAGAGTCTCAAAAATCAAATATATTTCAGATTCAATATTGCCCAGGTAAATAGAAGCGTGCATTTCCTCCCTTATATCAAATGCCTTGTGTTATACTATATAAATATTATGCCGAGCGCTGACTCGACGTTTTCATCCACTGCTTCCACTGCTCCACAGCTTCTCAATGGAATTCGGAGGCAATAAAAGCGCAGAACTGGTTGACTGAAACCGAGAGCGGAGGAGAACAGAGGAGAACAGAGGAGAACAGAGGAGAACAGACTTTTGTGTGAAGCGGAGAAAAAATAAATTATTAAATTATTATTATATATAACTGGCATTAAAAATGTCTAAAAATTAATGATTGCGCAGAGATTTAACTGTTAAACTCTTTCTTATGGAGAAAATGTAAAAATTCTCCGCAAGAAGTGATGATAAAGGAAATGGTTTACAGTATATCAGGATTTCTAAACCGTCTGTTAGAGGAAACGAATAGTTTTTTGAAAAAAAATAAATTTCGACAAAAAATTTTAAGAGAAATAATATCGGAGTAAAGAAAAGCTAGATTTGTCGAAATGGCAGCGCTGTAGCAGAAAATATGCAGTCGTTGGTGAATGAAATTATTTACTCTACAAACCATTTGATTGATATTTTACATAATTTATTAGTTATTTTCGTTTTTATTCAGTTATACTATAGTCAGCGCATATAAAGAGGAAACGTTTGAATGCATTTGAATACTGTTTGATAAATACGTATTTTTCTGTTTGAATTGTCTTTTGTTAGGTTTGTATAATCTATTGAGAAATGGTGTTGTGTGTCAAGTATTGATTAGTAGTGATCTTACGCTAGACTAAAGAGTAGGCAGAGTGTGGAGTGATGGCGAGAGGGAGAGAAGGAGAGTTGTGAGGAATGAGCATGCTAAAGTAGCATTGGTGTGACTTACAGTTGTGTTGCATGAGCGTCAAGAACTGGTACTCGGCCTGACTGCTGCCGGCCTCCGAGTAGGCAGTGATCTGAATGTAATACCAGGAATAGGAATGCAATCCATCGATTAGAAGCGACTTTTGCGACGAATGGATGAAACTGGAGTAGAGGGTCCAGGCGTTCTGGTGCCTGAGCCGGTACTTGAGCTGGAAGTGCTCAATACCACAGCCGTTATCACTAAACGCCGACAAATTGATTATCACAAAAGTTGCGTTTATGGTCGACAACAAAGACTCTTTGTCTGGCGGTTGAGGACTGTTGCCCTTCGTCTTCACCGCGATCTGGTGCCGGTCGCTGCACCCGACCCTATTGCACGCGACCACTGCGAACTCGTACAGCGTGCCGCACAGGAGGTTGTCGAACAGGCAGTTGCTGCTCGCGTTCGGCCCGAACTTGAGTTGCTTGAAGTAGTTTGCTGAATTCTTGCACTCGATTACCACTTCTAAACATTGGTGTGATTATGCAATAAATGTGTAAATTGCAGTCAAAGCGATGTCTGAACTGGTATTTACCGGAAACCGAATTGTCGTCATTGGGCTCTCGAATCCATTCCAATTCAATACTGGAGGTACTGACGCCTATTGGGTTCAATTTGACGGCTTTCGGCCGATCTATTCAATCGAATCGTATAAATGCCAGTATTGAGCAAAAATGAGTACTTAATTTTGCGCAAATTTAAGCAGTATAAAATTTTTGGAGCAAAGAAATGTCAATTTAGTGTATAATTAAATCAAAATTTAAAGTTTGGGGTCGAATGCACTTACATTCAAAGAGTCAAATATGAAAAATTGAATTTTTCGCTATAAAATGCCACAGAATTACAGTTCTATTCAGTTATAAAATGCAATATAGAGTTGAGTTTCAGATTTCGGAGCCGACACTGAGTCGAGTCAATCAATATTCTGATAAGTGATTTAGTACTGGCGGCACAACCGACTAATTTCACTGAATATTCTTTGAGTTTGACTTTAATGATATTATATAAAATGTAAATTATATTCTGCAAAAAATCCGATAATAATTTACATTCAATAATGAGCTTTCATTAGTGTTAAACTTGCGAAAGAATATTGTAAATGAAGAAAATGACATTGCTGCATTTTCACTGAGACGTTCAAATTAAATTATTCGAAACTCTACAAAAGCGATATTTAAACCTATCAATTATTATTTCAAATGCTTCTAAACACTTTAAATTGAGTTTCAATTTGAAATTTATTAAATTTCTCTATTCTTTGGATAAATCAATAAAAACATTTCAAATACCTTCGGATAGTGTTTCGACTGCAAAAAATGTTAAATAAAAAATATAATTTCAATTATTCTGTGCAAATTTATATGATTAGTATTTTAATTTTTGCATTCGATTACCTTTAATGGGGTCAGAAGGAGGACCGGCACCTAAACACGAATACACAGTATTTACAAATGTATGCAATGCTTATTTAAATATGATTTGGCATACCTTTCGAATTGAACGCTTGAATTACAATATCATATTTAGTTGATTTGTTCAGATTCTTGATAATAGTCTCGATTTTGGAATTTTTATCACTTGTTTCCAACGTTTTATAAATATAAATATCTGAAGAACCGGACACTTTGTATCCGATATAATAGCCTTTTATTGATCCGAAATTGATTTGATTGTCCGGAGCCTTCGTTTCGTTGTGTAATAAGACATTAAAAACATGATAAATGAATATTCGGTCAAATACTGCAAATCAGACATACCTTCCAACTGATGCGAATGGTTTGCGAGGAATTGGAATGCGCTCTGATATGCACCGGAGGGTCCGAGGGAACTGACAAATGGTTACGCATTCGAGTTAGTCTCGAATATTATTTATTTCAGACTCTTATGTCATATAAATAAAAACAAATTTTCAAATCCTATTCTTAAACGAAGAAAGAATTTCATATTTTTTACTACTTATGTGACAAACAATTTATATCTATTTTTCAATTGCAAAAAAAGTTTTATTTCTAAAAAGATTTTCCAATCGATTATTGATCTCAATGTTAACTGAGAGCTACACAAAAGCAAAAACGTCTCTTTCCATCGCTTCTCTCTCTTTCACTCTCCTCTCTATTGATGAGTAACTCAGGCCTACAGTACAGGCAGTGGAGCTCAAGCCTTAACTCAGAGTTCTGTCATATAATATAGTGGAAAGGCATAGATAAAAGCAATTGCTATTTGCTCTCTCTCTCTCTCTCTCTCTCTCTCTCTCTCTCTCTCTCTCTCTCTCTCTCTCTCTCTCTCTCTCTCCCTGGCTCAGGGCCGGGCAGACAGTTTGCCTTACCTTCCTCTTCGGTTTGAAAATTTATTGAAAGACTCGATTGACTTATTCCAAGTGAGTTGACGGCCGCGACGTTTATCGAATACAGATTATTCGGCGATAACTCCGATATTGTCCAAACGGTTTCTGCATTTCGTGAATAAGAAGAATATACAAAGAATTCTATTTACTATTTGTCCGACTATTTCGTATCGCTTTACTTGTGTTCGCTTTTATAAGGCATTATATATTAGGGATTGAACTAAATTAATATTAAATATATTAAACAACTGCATTATTAAAACAGTTATAATCACATTTTAACTAATATGGTGAATTATTTGTAATATAAATAATATAAATTTTATACAAGTATATCTATTCTATTTTTAAAATGTATAAAAAAGTAATGTATAGATTTAAAGAGTAAATAAATGTCAAAATGTTAGCCAAAATCTTAATGGGCGGCCAAATGATTATAGCCATAAACTAGTCGTTTTAAATCTATTCTTTTCTTATTTTGACTTGTTAGTCCACATTTAGAAACAATACTATATAAATCTCTAAACATAAACTGAGTGCAACGTTAACTCTTTTTTAGACAAAAATGCTAAAAATTTGTCCATGATAATTTAATTAGACGTGTATTTCTGTCAGCAATCAAACCCTTTGAGAAGAAATCGTAATTTTGAACGTCGGGTGCATTTTGGCCTTATCTTACTTGTCAACGCCTAAATAAAAGATCTTGTTAAACCCTAAAATGCTTCACCATTTTTGTTCGAATCGAGTAAATTAAGTGTCATATCGTTTGGTAATTAGTTATGTTAATCCATTATAACTGCAATTTGGCGAATATATGCTATTCTTTTCGTACATTCATAGCATAGTATTTAAAGTTTGTCTTTACATTACATGACTTTATTCGCCGATCGATACTTCGAAAGCGAGTGCAGAGAAAAAGTATTCGTATTATAAGTCAGAAAATCACGCAATACTCGCAATACTCGCAACATTCGCATAAAGCCGATAGAAATTGAGCGCAAAAACACAACACAACTCCGCTATCGCTATAATACTGTGGAATATTCGCTCAACAATTGAGTTTCTAATTCCAGTTGGAATTCATTCGCACTCAACACTAATTAATTATTTTAAATTTCATAATTGAAATCATAGATAATTTTTAAGATATTAATATAGCATAAACACAAATAGACTTAACCTCAGCTCAAATTTAAGTCTTCATATAGACTAACCACTATATACCGTATATACAATAATGTGTTTTTATGTCGTATTTTTAAAGTGCTAAAAACATCTAAATATTCGTTATAAATTTTTAAAGATAAACTTAATATAGAGATTTGCACAGATTGTATTTTAGCTAAATTTGTATTTTTTGAAAATAACTTCTAAACTAACATAAATAATTTTACAATTGTAATGAAAAATGATTAATATCTAAGAGATTTATAACAAAAAATTGTGTAATAGATTACAATTAAGTTTTAATTGAGATGAAAAATTTTAAAATGCTACACTTTACTGTATTATTAAGAAAGAGAGTATCTGATTTGCTTAGAATAAACTGTATAATTTCGAAATGAAAAGTAGCCAGAGCGTATTGAATAGAACATTGTAGAGTTTTGCGAAAAGATTAGATTGGATCCATTACTTTTTGAACAAATGACATATAATTTGTTTTGAGCCAATTTAAGACACTTTATTGAAGTAAATTATTGCAAAAGTTGGCCCAAAATAAAACTCGATTTTTAAAAATCGATTTTCTAAATGAAAAGCAAAAGTCATTTTTAAGGCCTTCTGAGTTGTATTGGATTTTTGGCCGAACTTCTCATTTCGACGTCAGATCGAAAAACATGTATGACTTGTCACATAAGATAACGTTTGAGAGCATCTATTTCGGCGCAAACCTCTGACTATTCTCTTATTTGATTTAAATCAATAAAATTATGGTATTTCTCACATAAAATATTTCAGACAAACTCAACATTTATTGTTACATTTTTTGCAACAAAACATTTTGTAAATTTGGTATATTTTGCTATAAAAATGTTCTACTTTCTATCTATAGTACAATTTAATAGCAAACTTTAAATTCTGGTTTATATCATATCTAAATTTAATAAGTTCAAATATTTTTAATATTGTTTAAAATTAAAAAAATATGAATTAGATACGTGATAAATTATATTTAACTGAACAAGATAAGCAAAACTAAACCAAGCAAACCATTCTCAAGTTACATTTGCAATTAATTAAATTTTTTCTTTATTGTATAAATTAACTTATACCATTGAAATATTATCCTATTATAGTATCTTGTAATTTACTATATATTTAATATTAATAACAATATAAAAAATAGAAGTTACTCCACACCTATGTAATATTAAATGCAATGTTAAATTTTATTTATTTATTAGTAAGTAGGATTAAATGTGTTGGATTAAATGAATATTAAAAACTTCTTTTCAAAATCAAAATTTCAAAACCTAACAAATAATTATTTTTTAATGTACTAACTAAAGCAACTTGGTAATTGGAAATTAAACCAAATTTCAGCAAAAATAGATTTCCCAAATGAGGTTGTGGAATTGGAGATGTATTTGCTCTTAAATACAATGCAGTTTTAGTTTTCAATTACATACTGCATATACAGAGTATAACAATTTTATTCAATTTTCGTACAAAGAATTGTTGCAATTTTTCTAAACTAAACATTAAACTAAATTATTTATATTTCAACTCTTATCTTATCATTAAATTTATTACACAAATTGCATTATTCTCCGAATAATATTTGTCTATAAATAATAAAAACAAATAAAAAGTCATTTAAACAAAACACAAACAAAAGCAAAAGTCATTAGAATTATGTTATGTTAGCAAAAGCCAAATCAAGAAATAATCTTTGAATTCATTTTGAATTCGAGCGGCACTTCGTCTCACTCTATCTCAATAGCTATCATAATGATGCATACAATTGGCAAAAAGAGCATCTAGGTAAAAAAGCCACTCTCGCTGAGCCAAACTGACAGTGTAGTCTGTATAAACTGTGTAGTTGTATGAACGCTCGTATCGAGAATCGGCTTAATTTTGGATAATAAAACGAATCGAACAGCAAATGTGAAGTAGAAGTGATAAATAATACATATTTCATACATAGCTGACAGAGATGTGTGAAAATCATAGGTTTAGCTCATAATCGAAATGAATAATTTGTAATCAGATTTGTAGCAAATGTCGAGGAATTGTCTTTTTCAAGTAAACTTCGACAGACCTGTGCCGGGAATAGTAATGTTGCGCTTTTGCGACGATATTCCGGTCGGATATTCTTTCAAATGGATGTGATATTTGGTGATTCGGGAGTTGCCGCTGAATGGCGGAGTCCACGACACCCGCGCCGACCGACTGCTGATGTCGTCGACTTTGACGTCGAGTGGAGTGTCGGGCGGTTCTAGTCGTCAGTCATTTGACAATTATATGTAAGTCATATGTGATATATCGACTCATTTGATAGTATATTGGAGGCGAACGGATCGATACCTTGAACTATAACTTGAATACTCGTCTCGTCCTTTCCATAAGCATTAGATGTAATGCATTGATAAAGCGCTGAATCGCTCCTATCTATCGATTCGATCACTAACTCAGAAGTGATTCCTTCGTTCATTACTGTCTCTTTAATATTATATCTAAGTATCGGAACAAAAATCATTCAAAATTCACGATTAACAGCATATCGACCGTTCAGTCCATTAATCAATATTTCAAATTCACATTTTCTGCCATTTCTATTAAACACCAATTAAGTGGAAAAAAACTCAATTTTAATGTTCAGAAAATTTTTTCTAAATAACTATCAATAATAATCGAAAAATATTTTTAAAAATTGTGCAAAAAATAAAATCAATATACTATACAGTATTTTTTGCAATGTGCAGTATAAACAAGAATTAAACAGTTTATGCAATATTCGTACGGCTGTAATTGTGTTTGTAATAGTAGCATGGTATAGTACCTGGCACTGAGTTGGTCGGGATTGATGGCTTGTTTATCCCTCTGCCAGTCTATAGTGATGGGTCGCTCACCACTGGCTTCGCAAACGAGAATCGCCTTCTGATTGCGTTGGAACGTCTCGGCGCGGAATTTGCTTCGAAAACGGGCTGAGACTGTAGTTTAAATGCGCGGAGTGTGTGACAGTGGAGGGAATGGGAGAGAGTTTGTGAAAAAAATTGATCAGTTGTTGTGTACTGTAAACCCCAAATGAGAGAAGAGTTGTTTGTTTAGCGAGCGTTGGCTACACTTACTGTGAACCTGAATGCGAATAATTTTACTTAAATCAGGTTCTATGCCATTGGAAACATGACATAAATACAGTCCGGAATCCTTTTTGTCAACAGTCTCTATAAACAGTGTTCCGTTGTCGTAGACTTGCATCTGGAATGTGCTCTCTATCGCCCTGTACTGCACTTTTATGCCTGAGTCGACGGCACACGGATGTGATTATGTAATAGAGAAAAGTCATTACAATCTTCAAACCGATCACTACTTGCTTTCATCAAAACATATTAATCGCATTCAACGATAAAATGAGAACAAAAACACTGAGACTAAGCGAAGAAACAAAAATAATCAAATATTCCTTCAAGCTAATCCATGGATTAGTCAAGAACTAATTAAAAAAGATTAATGCCTCAAAACACAATGCAAAAAGAATTGACTTTTTCTCCAATTTTTATATTTCTCATTAAATAATGTTATGAATAGAAACGAAAATTTAATTTCTAAACACATATCCGACTCACTTTGGGTGCGCTTCCACTGCACCTTCGGTTGAGGAAAGCCAGTGGCGGCGCAGTCGACCCAAACGCTACTGCCCTCGACCAGGTCGATGTGGTCAGTCGGCTCTATGATCCACCGGGGCTTCTCTGCAATTGCGTTTTACAATTCACTTTTTATTGTTATGACAAAGTTATGACAAAGTTATGACAAAGTTATGACAAAGTTATGACTATAAAATGCGATTATTATTCTCTATTCTAATTCGTAAACCAAGTTATTTGAAGGCATCGAACAAAACAATTGGATTTTCGAAATTATATTTTTTGTTTTTCTGCTCGAAGTTCGCCTAATTATGTTCGGCTAGAGTAGGTAGAGCACCGATAGTATTGGAATAGGAGGTAATGAGACCATAATTACCGTGTATTATCATTTGAGTGCTGTGTTTATCTTCTCCGACATCATTAATTGCAAGACACGTGTAATTCCCTTTACATCGAATAACAATTGAGTTAATCAAACGGTTAATAATTTACTTCATTTGCTGTCTCTTAATAACTATAGGTTTTGCAATTTTCTCCAAATTAATACCAAGCTCATCCAGTGCTGTCGTTCTTACATTATTCAGTATTTAGTAGCAATGCTCAATATTTTGCAATTTACAATATTGAAATTTTTATTAATTTATGAATATTTTTCAAAATTAGGATGGCAATTTTTTATTATAAATTTAAAACATTTTTATATTGAATAATGACATAAATTTGAATATAAATATATGATATGAGAAGAGCGTTAAGATCTCGTTCGCCAACGCATAGAGCACTGGTATGTATGCATATAATAGAATCGCAATTTATTTTAATCAAAAAATACTTTATTTTTGAGACTAAAAACATATTTTCCTCTAAAGACTAGATTGCAGTGATTTTTTCGAATATGATTTTGTCGCTCCACTACATCACCACTACATCTAAATCGCATACATTCGGAGCAGTACTAACATTGCAAACACTGCAAAATGAGCTCAATATTAGAAATGAATTATTTATGCGCTTTATGTTAATTATACTGTGTAGTATTTTTTCACTGCAGATCACTTACCCCTCTGTTTCTTAGTTACGAACTCGAAGAGCAAAGTCGACGAATAGTCAGTCAAATGATGGACTTTTATCAAAGAGTTGTGTTCTTCGATCATCTGCTCGTTGTAGAGCCATTTGATGGTCAGGGGTGGGTCTCCGCGCACTACAGTGCACGTAATGGACAGTCGTTGGCCCGTATGCACTAATGATGGAACTATAAACGGCTCTATCACTGGCTTTTCTGCTCAGTTAGATCGCACCCGAAGAGCGCACCGAAGAGCGCACCGAACAGCGAACGCCAGTCCAAAGAGACAAAAAATGCAATATTAAGTGAATTGATTGCGTCGTATATCAGATATACAATGTAGTGGTCACTGATAGCGACTGACACTAAATGATAATTTAATATAAGTTAATGTGGAAGACATCCTCTAATCAATTCTTCACTACTGAATAATTCAAAAATGTTTAGACAATTGTTCGATACCTCTGACTGTGATATAAAAATCGCGTTTCGATATATCGCCCCTATATTTGGCAATACAGGAGTACCTAAATTGTGAGACAAAAGCAATTAAATTAGACAGATTACATTTTCATGCTACGTAGTTTGCTATATACTGCGTATTTCTCATCATTATATTAAGCTGTTAAAAAATTAATGTTTTAAGGTTTTAGAAAATAAAAAAATAATTAAATGTAGACATTAGTTAAATTTACTTGACACTTTGTGCTAAACGAAATGCAACGTTATATGTATTCTTAACATACGTTTCATTATTATTATTATTATTTTTCTCAACAAATGCTACATTTTTACAAAGTGTTTAATAACTAATTTCTTTTATGAAGCTTGAATATTAATCGTGAACAGTATATACAGTGTATTAATATATAAATATTAAACCAAAAAACAATTTAACCATTATTTAAATTATTTTTTGCCTTGTATGCAAATGCTCGTGCTGAGTTTTTACAGTGTTATACAAAACTTGATAAATATTAAAACTTTAAACACAATAGGTTGTGTGTTTAAACGAAACTTTTAGCACAAGTCTATATTTAAACATGTTTCTCTAATCAAAACGCAATAGACTGGGAGAGCCGAGTGCGGCTTCACTACAGAACTCGCTGTAAGACGAGAAACCACTGTTCGCTCATTGATATGGCAGTGAAGACAACTTGAGTTTGAAAAACACTAAACGTTTGAAACATTCATTCATTGCTCGCTTTGAGAGCATTCAATGTCTGTTCAATTCAATTCAATTCAACATTCATTTCTGGTGAGGAACAGGCATTTCGAAGACCTATTGCTCGGTTCAAACCCGGCTCACGACACCCGGCAGATGCGGCTAAACTCTCATCTTTAAAAGTCCATAACTAACATGTTTATTTAAAAATTTAAACTAATTGAAAGATTCTAATTGTAGAAGATTTAAAATTGGCAATAAGGAGAAATGCGAGGAAAGGCAGCTCTGAGTTGACTGAGTGGGTGCCGGTGTCCGAGTGTAAGACCACAAAAGAACTCAAATAAAGTGATTTAAAGAAAGCGTTGAAATAAAGAGATTTGAAAATCGCTTTACTTTCTATTCTCTAGTCTTTTATTTCTCGTCTGAAATCTTATTAAGAAAAACAGCGATAAGAAGGAGACGACAAACAGAAACGACAGCGAATGCAGAGAGAGGGGAGAGAGGGAGAGGGATGAGGGAGAGGGAGGGTAGGAGGAATGAGGGAGAGTAGGAGAGGAATGTATGAACTGAGCCAACCTTCCTCCATCTGTTTCCCGGGAGAGCTCCCGCACACTCAGCGTTCCGTTTGTATGAAGTGTTTGTCTGTGATTGTCGGGCAGAACAACGCCGTCTGAAAAGTAATGAATTGTTTTTTAGAGAAAAATAGCGAAATTACATAAAAATCGAATTGAGTTTGCATTTGATGAATGGCTGTTCTGAACTGTTCCGAACTGTTCCGAACTAGCATGTACATTAAGTATAACAATAATCTGAAAGACATTACTCTTTTCCCATAAGATTTCATCGACACTTCCCCCGACCGGACATTTCAGATGAATGGTTTGATGCGCTACTAATGTCATGTTTGGGATATGTCGTACAAACGGTGGGCCCAACACGTGAATGTTGGCGCTGTAGCGGACGTCGTTGTCATGTGAGCGGGCCAGGCAGGTCCACTGGCCGCCGTGTTCGGTGTCGATGGATGAGATATTTACAAATGATATCACATTTGAATGTTTGGTCACATAATCGCCATAACGTATTCCATTCAATTCGCTAATCGACAGCTCGTCCAACAGCCAAGTGATCATTGGTAGTGGCGTTCCCGTCGCCATACACTTCAGTGACACCGACTCTCCCGGCCGTAGTTCCCGGCCTTTGAATACTTCGAGGAATTTCGGCGATTCCTCTACTGTTGGCCGAAATTGGATTCAAAATTACTTTCGTATTCTTTTCGCATACTTTCGTGTTTCGTAAGCCTTGAGCTGAGAAAGCGATCATTACCTGAATGTGCCAACAGGTCACTGGCCTCGGCTGAGTCGTCAATAATTGATTCAAATCGTAGGCAAAAAACAGTATTATATTATTAGATAAAAGAAACGATAAAATTGTTATTAAAATCCATTAATTTCTATATAAAACAGAGACGAGAGAAATAAACTAAACATTAAGTTTTGATATCCGAGTTTGCGATTCGCTGGCTCTCCCACCCATGTCCTAAATACACAGTATTTGCCATTTCTATAAATTATAGCAATTGAATATTATTCTCGCCGCACATATAGTTCGGGGAATTACATAATAGTTTATATCAATAATAAAAAAGTGATGACCGGAATAAGTTTTGAAAATTGCAATCATTAACATCAATAATAAACAATTCTCCAGCAGTTGTACTATTCGAGTGTCGAATCTTATTCTCTTAGATATCAAATTTCATTAAATAAGAAGAAAAAATCAATTTTTTAGAGCACTTTCTCATCTTTTTTATTGCAGCCATTATTTTAAATAACTAGAGTTTAACCAATAGAAGCAATCTTTTAAAGCTATCGGAAGTATTAAAAAGTGAAGAATAAAACTTTGCGTTCATTCTTCTCTTTCTTTACTTATTATTCTAGTTATAAGAGTTGAATCACAAGTCTATTATTGAGAGTAAAAATTAATTGAATTTCTTTATATTTATTGTTTTTAATACAGATACTTGAGTTACTTTTATTTAGTTTTTAAAATAGTATTACCGTAAGACTTGAACTTTCAAAAAATAATTTCTTTGTTTAAATTTGTTTTCATGTTTGTATTCGTGTAATTTCGATCAATTTTTTGTTTTGAATTTCTGCATTTATTTTATAAAGGTTCAATTTAGTTTAATAAATGAATAAGTCATTCAAAATATAAAAAATGCAAAACAACAAAAAACTGCAAAATTTGAATAATTTTTTTCTTCAAAAGGAATTGTAATTTCAATTCTTAAATGGCTTTGAGTCAAAACAAATAAATATCAAAGAATTTTGTCAACTGAATACAAAATGAAAAAATTTTCGACAACAGTAATGAATAAAATATTTGAAATATTTTCGACTCATATGATTGAAAGCATCACAAGTCTTGTTACGGACAAAGTCGACGAACTGGAGTATGAAAGCCACTCAGGATTCTGTGTAAAACAACTGCTCGTAAGCCTGAGTGCGACTAAACATAAGGCAATCTAATTGAACGTAATATGAGTTAATTCGCATTAAAAATGTATGAAATTCTAATCAAATTATTGTCTCATTTACAGCATTCAAAGAAAACCCTTCAATGTTTTACTCATATATTAGTTTAGGGAATAAACAAAGATTTTTTGCGCTAAAAAATCTGACAATTTTTATCAAATAATTCTCATTCGACTATTTGGGCAAAAAACTCATTTTAGTAAAAAGTATTTTATGTAAGTATACTGTACTTCTACAAATAGTGTTTTTAAAAATTGCCAAGATTTCTGTCTAATGATTTGGTTCGAATTTATAATTATTTTTGCCGAATACCTGCGCAAAACACAGATATGATTGCAAATATTGTGTCAGCGTTTGAGTGAATGAATATATGAATTTCAGTCCTAATAATCATATTTTATATCAGTTTTCTATGGTTTTGAATGACGTTTTTTGAAGATCTGATTTGAAAAAGGAATGACTCTATATATGAAAGGAAATAAATGAAAAAAGTATCTATCTACAGTCTATTACAGTCTATTACGGCGTAGCCAAAGGTGTTCGAAACAGTAACATTAGCTTATTGTAACTATTATATGTACTGGTTAAGATTACATACTATTTAGTTATTGAGGAAAATTTGTTTAAATATGCGTTTCTTTATATGCTTTATAAGCCTCGATAGGATAGGCCATAGATTTAATGGCCTCACGAGTGGTCATCACTGCAGGAGCTCTGCATCTCGTCTATAGACGTGTGCACTCGTTCTTAGTGCCTGAGCGCCGGTCTCTCGATAGAAATGAAACGTTCAATTCGTACATCACTTTTACATTACTCTTAAACTATATTTCTGTGCTGTTGTTGGAGATCATAAAAATATATTGTCTGCGATTAAGTGGAGTAAATGACTGTCTATTTTGAATTTCTCGACCGATATATCTCTATACTGTCTATATATTCGATATATTCGTACAGTGTATTCGGTACCGAAATAAAGCCATTGCTTAGAAGTAAATCTCTAGAACTAAGACCTTTTCATTTTTCATACAATCACTTCGTATACGAGTATCAGAAAACAAAACTAAGTCTCCGCTTCGCAAACGTCTTATAGGATGTGAGCCAAGAATTTATTCAAAAATCAATTATACCATCAAATTAATACAGAGAACAATAAATCTTCAAAAACACAAACTTTATTAACACAAATAAAATATTACTGTTAGAGCCGAGACTACGATCGAATGGTTCGGATTGAACGCTCAGTGCGAGCGCTAGAGTATGTGTGCGAATGAATGCTAGTATTGAAAGAAATAACACAATAGGGCAGAAAAGGCATTATTAAAAAAGCTATTTTGCGCCAACACTGCCAACACTGCCAACACTGCCAGCCCTGCAAGCCGTACAAACCCTGCAAACCCTGCAAACCCTACAAACCCTACAAACCCTACAAACCCTACAAACCCTACAAACCCTAGTGTACTAATGATAATCAATAGAAGACATAATTTTTCTTCTCATTCTCTCAGTTGCCTTACTTCGCAATTCTCAGTAGTGTCTCAGTCTCTCATCCATTGCCTCAAATCGAGACATTCATTGAAACGAATGCCAAAATTCAAAACTCATTAGAGTGTATCTGAAGTGAAATATTCGGAATTATGAGTTAATTCTCTTCCTCTCAGTATTCGATCAAAAGTTCATTTGACTAAACATTTTAAAGCGTACACTCATTGAGCAAAACTGTATTGCAGTGTCTGTAGTGATTGCAGTGATTGTAATGAGAGAAAACTGCTTACAAAAGCAGATAAAAATAGAATTAAACATTAAATTGTTTCATATTATTCTCTATGACTCTATGAGATGTGATGACTAGAAAGGGAATGAATAGAATTATAAAATCAATAGTTTTTGTTTTGAAAGCGCTCTTTAAATATTACGAGCTTAACATTTCAGAATTTTAGCCAAAAATAATAAATAATGAATTTTTAAGCATATAATCCTCTAATTTGAATATAAAACTTCAATCTTATTCAGACGAATAGTTATTTTTTAACAAAAGCAAAAAAAATTGATTTACTCTTTCATACATTTTTTAGTCTATTATATAAGAATCAATATTTTTGTTGAAAAACATTTTCTTTTTATTGAGTATTGCATAAAATTTTTATTACTTTTTATATAAAAATTTATGTCAAATATTGATTGAATGGTCGGAAAGAAAAAAGTTATTTGCGGTAATCAACAAAAGAAAATCATTTTTTTATATATATTTGTTTTTATCTAATAGTTGTTATTAGTTTATAGACTGTATCGCTGAGTATAGAATACAATCATCTATAACAAGGTATAGAATACAAGAATAGGAATATTCTCTAAAACTCAACAGAGTTTCACAATTTATTTCAAACTCTCATTCAGTTTCAGTGAGACTAAGACCACACTTCTGGCAAAGCGCTAGCAGAGAGTTGATGGAGCGCTGGCAGAGCACAGGCACAGCACAGGCACAGCACAGGCAGAGCACAGGCATCCAGGAAACAATCACTTGTAGAAACAGTGGATGACGTTCTCTAGTTTTCTACAAAACAACATTAATAATCGTTATAATCATTACCCGAATAGAAAATTCTCTATAAAAGGGATATAAATGGAATTTTTAATTTGATTTTCTCTTTTTTATACGAATAAAGTCTTCACTTTTGAGACACTTTGTATGCACTTAAGTGCCAATAAGTGTTAAACGAATAAAATTTAAATAAAATTTCAATTAGACGCGCGAAACAAAACTTTTCTGCTTTTGTTTTATTAATTTACTAAATAGTTTGTATGTCTAAGCGCTCGGAATCGGAGATTAATGAACTTCAGAATGAGTTCATTACATAAATATTTTATTGACTAATCGACTAAATTATATATTTCACAAATTATTCGATAAATTCTAACTTTAAAAATAGATGAATAGAAATATTTTTTTATTCTAATAGGAGTGGAGTGGGTGGGAGAGAGAGAGAGAGAGAGAGAGAGAGAGAGAGAGAGAGAGAGAGAGAGAGAGAGAGAGAGATCAGGGAACGGAACAGATAAACAATAAAATAAATGCAAAATTTGTATGAATTGTCTGAATTGTATGATTTATATGAAATCAATCAAACATTTTGTATAGATTAAGAAGAATAATTGGAAAATAAAGAAAATCATGTTTAATTCATTTTGCAAATATCTATAAATCACTGTCAGTGCGGAACAACTCGTTATGTAATTGAAAATTTGTTCGCAATTCGGAAGCAATATATAAATTATAAATAAAACGATTTTTTGCTTTCTATACAATAGAGACAATGTGTGTACACAACAGATAATAAGAATAAGAGTATAAGAAAAAGCAATTTTAGTTTAAGTCATTACAGAACATACCGATCAATGATATGCAAACCAGAAGTACGGCAATCGAATCCATTTACGACTCAAAGATTTTCGACAAACAAATAATTTTTCGGTTCTGTTGTGTTGTGTAGTGTTGTGTTGTTTGTTTGGAAGATTCGATTCCTGCTTACGATGTTCTGATCACATCAGGCATTGTTGGCATATCTGTATCGACATAACCGACACCAACACTGCTTGTGCTGTTCAATACACAACTCATATTCTCATATTGCCGTCGATGCTGTCTGTGCTGTCTATGCTGTCTATCGCACTCATACTCATAGCGAATACACAGCAAAAGTGCGAAACAATATAATAGAAGAGTTCAGGTTTGGAGCCAAATGCACACCAAAAACATCGATCATTCGGAGAAAAAGTATTGTGTTTTCTGGCGAACAGTTTGTTTCTGACTCTTTGCAACTTGAGTTGACTCAGTTGTGGCCGAAACACACGATTCTGTTTGCAATCGGCACAAGACTTGCGCACCCATTGCTTCAATTATTCGATTAGACCAGTGCTAACACAGTAACTATAGTGAGTGCCGAAAGAGAATGCCTGTGCCTGTGCCTGTGCCTCGCTATATACCCTACCATGCTAGGCTACCATGCACTTTTGCATAGAATGCACACAGAATATACACAGAATGTACAGCACAAACACACACTACAGCTCACAATCCACAGCTCTACAGATCTACAGATATACAGTTATACTGTCTATGGCCGTACAAGCGATACATTGTCTGTTCGATCTGTTTACGAAAAAAACTCATCTCTCAATCTACCAGTGCCTTAGCGCCAAACCTACCCTGCTCCACTCTTACACCGTATAATGTAATGCAATCTAACAAGTATTCGCTGTATTGCCACTCTTAGCCGAACGCAAATGCAGTTTCTATTGAGAACTACAAATGTTGAACACGTTTTCAATCTTAAGATTATTTTCCGAACTAACGATTCAGTCGATCAAACAAATCGATTTGTTTTAATTAAAACCTCTCTTTATCTCTCCTTATCTCTCCTTATCTCTAATACTTTTCACATTTTCCCCAATTCTTTCCATATATTTATATATTTGCAAAAACTTAATAAAAAGCTGATAAACGTGTTGTTGTGAGCGCACATTTAGTTGACTAATACTTACTTTATTAATATTCTGTCACTACTTCTCTACTTAACTTATCTCCGCTTTTCACTAATCGAATAAATGGATTGAGAATTAAATATAAATACAAATTAGACTTATGTGCGGAAAGAGTTTGCGAACGTCAAACAGGTATTAATGAATATAAATTGCGAGAACTTATTGATTAGAATTGGCATGAATTGGGCGAAAATAGCAAATATTATTTGATTCGATTGGTTAGGAATCCAACGCAACACACGTCCAACTGAACCGTATTTGTGATGAGAGACCCAATCCTTTCGACGTTCACTAAAACATCAGTAATGCTCAGCAAATATCTCGTATAAAGTTATACTAACAGACAGTATATCTAATAAGCATTTGATGTAAATTCTAAACTCTTTGCGTTCGACTTTACTGCAGTACAACTAATTTATACAGTGTAAACCTATGTTTCGCTGGAATATGTTTCTAAAAATTAGATAATAATTTTCCAAATTATTAAGCACGAAATTTAATTTAATTAATCACAATAACAAATGATTGTTTAAAACTAAACAGTTGCATTGTTTGTATTGTATTTAAAAGCATTATAAAACAATGCAATTCAATCAGCGGGAGATAGAAAGTCACTGAAAGTTTGTGTTTATCTAAAAATAGAGTCAATGATAACGCAATGTTGAAGATTTTAACGCGGTTAAATCTACATTGTGAAAATGCTAAATTAAAATAAACTTTTAATTTTATTTTTAAACATTAATCAAGCCTGCATTTATTATCGGCATAATTATATATTGATAATTTTATGTTTCAAGCAATCGTCTGTTTTTATGTACAGTAGAATTAAAATTTTATAATGAATAAACAGAAAAGGTTAATCCTGAATTAACTTTTAGTGCACATATTGTACTTTAGACTCTAAAATTTAGAGACCAAAGAAGCTATATACACACAAAACCAGTTTTTGCTTTGCAACAAGTTTTGCTAGTTTAAATTTTGTTAAGCCCCTGATTGTCATGCATTTCTGCAATACAAAAACTGGTTTTCTGCATATATAACTGCTTTGCTCTCTAAAGTGCGATATGTGCACTTAAAGTTAATTTAGGATGAACCTTTCCTGCTTAATAATGAATTAAATGTCTTCATAACTCAAATAAGAATATTTGAAATATTTATAAAGCAAGTTTGCAAAATGAATAAAATAATACAATATAAAATTTATAATAATTAAACTTAAGTATTAATTTGGAATTAACTGATTTGTTACATTTCTAAGAACTAACATATCAAGTAGCAAAAGAAATACATAATTTTAAACAGTACAAGATGTAGCATGGCGATTTTATGATTTGATATTTAGCACAGAACTCATGATAAACATACGGCTCTTCTGTTCTTATTTATAGCATTTGCTGTTAATTAATGAGTCATAAAGAAAATTACTTTCCCTAAAGTGGATTGGAATGTCATTTAAGCATGCTCAAGCTATTTGTTTATTATATATTTTATGCTATTATTCATTGCAAATCATAAACCTTGCAAAAAGATTTGTTTTAAGAATAATGCAGCTACTTACTTTAAGTTATTTAAAGTATATTTGCAAATATAATCACTAATAACAAACATTTCATTTTTAATCAAGATTTATTTAAAAATTCATAAAATTATATAGCTTATATAAGATAATATGTAAAATAACTGTTTTATTATTTTTTTAAAGATGTTTAAAAATTTACTGACATTGTACTTTAGTAATAATTTTACTAATTAAGTATGGTGATATAAATATCAAATATTGCTATATTTACAAAAATGTATTCGCAAACGAATTTCATATAATCTCTTTAAATCGTTACCGTTTTCTCGAGTACACAGTACACTGCGTGGCGTTAATATGTAGCCAATGTTTTAAAGTTTATGACGAACTAATTTCGTTTAAACAATTCACTTCTCGTCAGCTACTGGTGTTTTGTAAAGGTTAGGCGTCTCGACCAGACTACTGAGCACAAAATGAGCATAACATGTTTAGCATTGATATTTTAGCACCGAGATATAAATCGCACTTTAATCTAGGTTTATTTTGATCAAGAGCACCAATGTTATTAAATTAAAATTCAGTCGCAGATAATACAGACCTTTAACCTTTAATAAATTTAGACTGCTCGCTCTTTAGCTTTATCTTGGTTAATAATAAAACTTAAACAAGTGTCGATATTATTATATAGTCTGGCTAACAATTTGGCTAATAATATATTGTATATTAATATTTGTATTTTGGGGTATTTAAGTATGAAGATGGAATTTAATAGTTATATTACACTAAATGTATGTCATTTCAAAAAAATTAAATTTCAGCCTTCCTATTAATAGTATAATTTGAACCATAATTAAGCATGTTAAAAGTTTCCAATATCTTCTTCATATTTAATGGGCGTTGTTATCAATTATATCTATAATCACTACTTCTAAATAAAATATTCTTTTTATCGGTAATTCTTGTTTAAATAAATAGTTTAAATTAAAATAATGTTTTGACTAAATTAATACTGATGTTTATGCAAAAATATACTGTATCATTTTATTTAAATTACAATAAATTAGTATAAAATATAACATAAGTAATAATTTTGAAAATCGAGTCAAAAATCAAGAAATCCTGTGAAGAGTTGCGAATCGGTTTGAAATCTCGAATCTAACGGCAAAACCGTTTTTGTCGATTCAGACAACTTCTCAATCAAATGAATCAAAACAATCGATTCGATTGCAAACCACTGGACATCGAACCGAAATCGCAATTCTTTCAGCTCTTCATTCACTTCATTCTTATTAATTGTTTTAAACGTTTTGTACAAAACTGTCGTCTTATTCGAGAAATTCAGTTCAAAATCGCATTCATTTGAAAAGTTTGCACTCATTTCGCACACAATTAGCTCCGAATTAAAGACATTGAGAAGTAATGAAAACATTTTGTCTTCGCTTTCCAACAGATATTTTGAGCCAATCTTTTGCGAAAACAAACCGAAAATCTGATCGAAAGACCGCAAAACGGGCCGAACGGCTCGTTTCGATCCACTTGTGCTCTCATTGACGCCAATTGAGCTCATCTGACGGCACACGTCGTCGAACTTATTCTTTTCCTCGCATTCCTCGTCAGTTGAATGGCTGTGATTGTGGCAAAAGATCCAATCGTTCATTAACTCGAAGTCCACCGGAAGTGATGTCTTCGGCGGTAATCGCTTCGTTGGTAACACAGCTAAGGATTCGATACAAGTCTTGTAAAAGTCTGCTAAATGTCTATTCATTTCGAAATACAAACCCATTTTCGCCGATATATTCCAACAGATTTGCAAAGCATTGCAAAACTTTAAACTATTTTTTGCGCTTTTATTCAATTGAATGCGTTTTGCCGTTAATTGTCTCAAACAAATCGGCTCTAATTCAAGCGAACCATTCGCTGTGAATACGCATTGTTTGCAATCACTAAACAACTTAATACTATTTCTCGATATTTCCACTTTAATCTCATCAACATTTTCCTCATTACTTAATAACAACGCAAATGATAATTGTTTTAAATTGTGATTAAAAACAGCAAATAATGAGAACATGTTTTCAGTTTTAAATTGTTTTAAATCTTTAGTTTTGAAAAAAACATGTGTTTATTGGTTGAGTCTATTCATACAATACGTTATTTTTCGCACCCGAAGAGTCGATTGTCAAAATTATTATCAGTAGTTTAAGCATGGCTAGTTTTTTTAGGTAAAGAATAGTCGATTCATGATTATGATAATTGCAATTATTAAAAAAGTTTTATACTGTTAGATTATTAATTAATTTATTAATTAAAATCTTTTGAATATATATAACAATTATTTTAAATTATCGCAGAAAATTTGCATAAATTAATAGGAAAATAATTTTAAATTATTGTTTATTGAAAATTTTAACATTAATTTATTCTAGATACTTCATTTATATTATCATTGATCAATTAAGAAATAATTAGTAATAATTAAAATAAATATAATATTGTTTTGACTCAAAACGTCTAAATTTAAACTTAATAACTAATACCGTCTCGAAGTGGTTGGAAACAACTTAGAGATTAAGTTATTTGATTCAAAATATTGATTTAAATACAATATTTGGCACTCATTTGATCTAAGCCTTATACGATATAAATTATCATTTCAATTTTTATGTTATTTAAATAACTGTTAGTTTCATACTTATATAAACAAGATTATTCTTATCATAAAAATGCCATGACATATTAGCATGAAGTATTTGCGGCAATATATTCCTAGAAAATCAAGTTTGAAAATTGGTTTTGATGAAATAATAACTTAGTTTGTGTCGATGTGACACTCGACACAAATAGCTAACACACAAGAGATGGTTAAATGAAAATAAAACACAATTTGTATTCAAATAATTTGTCATTTATTAGCAGATAATTCGATAATAATATTTAGATTTAATCTTAAGCTTAAAAAAGAGAAAAAATAATTCCTTAATAAAAGACGAGAAATAGATTTAATGAATGATTAGCCAAACATTCGATTGTCTCTTTCGAAAGAACTGGCGTTTCGGCCGAAGAGTCATCCAAATCCTTAATCGCCAAAACTGTACATTAGAATCGCAATCGTAGAGCACTGGAGCACTCGATCACTTCAAGAGTCAAAACCCGAATAGCAATAGTCGTCGAGAGCTAAGTGTGAACTCGAGTTTCGAGCGAATTAAGTGATTGTTATCTGGAAAGGCTGTGCGAGCGCTCTCGCGAACAGTTTTTTGAGCTCTCATTCGACGCGCAGTTCTCTAATTCGTGTAATCGGTATTCGAGCGGAAGTTTGACGAAGAACTGGTGCTCTAAGGCGTCCCTCAGCGTCAGCCTATGGGTCGGCTCGTACTCCAGCATTCGTGATATCAGATCGAACAGCTGTCGGTGATCTTCTTCGTCGGACATCATATACCTGTGCAATGGTTTGCAGTTTTCGCGAACATAGCGACCATTCGACGACTTCTCGTCCCAGTCTAGCCTTCCGTGATAGAAGTATTTGGTTCTACAGCACCGGCACAAACACAGCCACTCATTAGTCATCAATCAGGGAATGTCAACAAATATCTACCGGTACATGCTAATACGGTATACTGTATAACACATTCAAGTTGAGCTCATTTTCAAATTGTTTAGTTTTGAATAAATATTTTGGTTATAATCGAAATATGAATGTAAGTCAAAATACTTAGTCTTGCGGCACATGCGGTAGGGGAGGGGCCCGAGAATCCTCTCCATCATCGCCAAGTGCTCTCTATTGTCATGAGTTTGGAAGAGAGTTATCCCTAAATAGAGTTCGAAGAGAATGCAGCCGATGCTCCAGACATCACACGGTTGAGACCATCCCAGCTCTAGTATGACTTCGGGTGCCCTGTAGTGACGGGTCGAGACTATAGTGCTGTGGTGTTCGTCGTCGAAAGTGGCCGAACCGAAGTCAATCAGTTTGATATGAGTCGACTTCACGCGCTTTACTTCGCGTTTCTGATCGCAAAACATATTTCCGAATATTAGTAATTCAATTGAAAACTCGATTCGAAATGCAGTCATAACTCACTTTCTTCGGCGCGTATAGAGTGTCGTAATCGGAATTCACAAATAGGATGTTCTCCGGCTTTAGATCCGTATGTGTTAATTGGGTTTCGTGAAGAACTAAATTGCAACAATTTAAGCATTACCTTCAACCATTCGCAATTAACTAAACAACAACTTATAAAAACATTTGCAAAAATGCTTACATTTCACTGAATAAACCATTTGATAGCCGACATGTCGGACCTGTTCGAGAGTGTAGGGCTGATAGCTATTGTCTTTCTGATTAGTTTAAAGCAAATAAAAGATTCGAAAAAACAAAACAAAAATTGGTTTCCAAGTCGAGTGAGAGAACGGGTTTTATTAGAACTGACCATAAAGTCAAAAACACTGAGCCCGAGCATCTCGAACGCTAGGCACATATGACCATGGTAGTCAAACCAGTCTAACATCTTCACACACAGTCTGCGGCGAAAGCAATTCGGTTAAATTAGCACAGATCAAATTGTTGGCGATTTAGTGAGAAGGGGAGGCCTACTTGCGTCCGTTCGGGTCCTTTTCGGCGATCTTCTCGAGAACATTGATCTCGAGTTTGGCCGCATCTCTATATTTCTTAACATTTTTTATTATCTTTAAAGCCATCACTTGTTCACTAAAATAATAAATAAAAAGCAAATTTCAAAATTCAAAATCAAAGCCAAATGTCTTAAATTAAAAGCATTTAAGAGTTAAATATAGCGTTTATTCTGTCGTTCAATAAATTAAATAATACATTGTATTTGAAAACAAACAAAAACGCTCTGAAATCATAAGAAAATAAAATGTTCTCAAGAATTAATGTAATCGTTATTATCATAAGATCTATAAATGAAATAATATAGAAATAAACTGCACAAAAATTTGCGTTATAAATAGTTGACTTTAAACGTCCAAATAATGGAAAGATAACTGTTTTTGTGTAAAAAGCAATAAAAATGTTTTAAACTTTTCATTTATGAGAATTTGAATTAAAAATAGAAAACATTGATAATAAGTGTTGAGAATTAAGTGTAAGTGTGTGTAATGTTTTGGGATGTTTGCCATAATGTGCTACAAAACACTACACAAATAGTTAAATAAAGTCTAAATTAAACTTAAATTTAATTTCGAAATTAAAGATAAAAAATGAGCAGAAATTCGGCAAAATATTTGACTTACTTTCGCAGATCAAGAACGCGAACCACTTTCCCGAACGTTCCCTCTCCGAGAGTCGACAATATTTTGTCTATAAAATCAAATTTATATAAAATCCAAATTAATTCATAGAATTGCGAGTGTTTTTAGGCCTTAAAAGAGTGCAAAAACTCGATTAATGAGATGTTTTAAAGTATAAAATTAAAAAATAGTAAATTTCGAAATAAAATCTTAAAGCCTATGCTGGCCCTCAGTAATAATGGTAAAGATATGGAATGAAAGGGAAGAGCTGTCCGGCCTATCAGCTAAATGTGTGGCAAATGAATGGCTCTTTAGAGTAATCATTGAGTCGAGAGGAGAATGGCTTTCAATTAAATGATTAGAACTTGTTTTTGCATTGTTTATCAGTACATCTTTCTTGAAGAACATCCCCGGCCTTGTAGATCAGGTGCCCGTCGTCATCGTCTTCAATACTGGCCGCTCTTGAGTTCGACTGTTCTCTCGGCGTCTGTCGTGCGTTCAATCAATCCATTCATTCAAAGGTTTGGTTCAAAATAGGAATCAATTTTCGGTTTTTGCGATTTCAGTACGAGTTTCACAATTCAGTGTTTAATTCGGATTCAAATCGTGTTTTTCAGTTCAATTCGGTTTCGGTTTCAGATCCGACACAATCAGAGAGTATACGAGAATACAAAACAAGAGAAAAGGGGCGAAAAATAATGGACAGTTCGATACAAAATCCGTATATTTATCAACAAATCGTAATTATATCAATAAATCAATATTTTTATTATATATATTATATTGTAATTAAATAATGCTGTTATTCAGTTTTGCATTACCTAAACTTGTTTAATTTAAGAAATAATAAATTGACAAATATTTAACAAATAGACAGTACGACACTGTAATTATTTGTACTTCAGTACAATTAGTGAGTCTTTTGATGGTTTTTGTCGCAAATAATGCAATTAATAAATAATAGAAAGTTTAATCATTAGTCTATAGTCTATAGTAGCTATCATTTAAAGATAAAAAGCAAACAAATTATCGAATTAATCAATAATTTATTTTTAGACAATTATTTCAAAAACACATCAAAAGACTACTTAGTCTGAAGTGAACTAAAGATTATCTAATTTCACAAAAACCTAAATTTTAATTCGTTTCAAACCAATACAAAAGAGCTATTTTTCAATTAGTCAAACAACCGATTAGTCTGTTATACAATGTATAAAAAACTGTTTCGAATTTATGAGTTAAATGCAGTTAAATAGTAAATCATTTAAACAAATAATTTATCGAAAATAGAAAACATTTGTTAAAATGCATGCATTGATTGTATTAATAAATTTTCGTCAAAAACGGTTAGAAGTGATAAAAATAGAAAATTGTGAATCAAAACGAAAATATTTGTCTCTGTATTACATAGTCTTCATTGACATCTGTGACGAGTCTTTGTTTCTGATCGTCAGTAATAGTCTGTAATTTAAGTCGAGAGGAGAATCGGTGCAAAAAACTAGAACACGACCTAAACATCACCGCCGAAGACGTGTTCGAACTACTCTCCTCTTGAGACGTCCAAAGCGATGGACATTTGTGTCTATAATCTCTTGAACCGTATTTATGCGAATACATGGCTTGCGATCAATGATTGAACAGTTGATCAAAACATTTAAACATTTGCTTCAAACCAAACAACTCTTAGACTGAACTTCAGGTCTGAACTCAGGGCTCGTAATCACATCTGAGAGAGAGGAAGGACTGCGAGATTGTGCGACAAAATCGAGAGATCGAGAGAATAACAAGTGATTCAGTGATTCGCGGCTCTAACGCACAAAAGCAAAGGTTAGTTAACTCTTTCGGTTCCGATTGTATCGTTTGCAGAAAGAGAGACAACTGTTTGGACAACAAAATTATTACTAAAACTGTATTCTCGTCTTCAGCTGCGATGCAGTGATGGAGTGGTGCAGTGATGGCATGTTTTAGTGCAAAACTAAATAAAAACTCATCTCCTCTTTCTCTGTGGAGGCAGTCATACAGCCATACAGTCGTACAGTGTATTGGATGATGTGATCAGATCTGCTGCCAAAGAGGCACTCGTTTTGTTCCTAACTCTCGAAATATAAGTCTATTAATAGATTTAGTGGTCTTTTGCCAAATCGAGTGATTCCTAGCGTACGAGTCAGTGAAGTGATGGCAAAGAAAGCGCTGAAAAAATCGCTTTTTATAAAAAGAGATTCCGTTTAAGACTCGATAGCAGACAAACACATCATATGATTGAACGCAATCTAACGCTAAACAGCGTTCCTCTCGTTAACTCATTTCGCGGCTAATCCTCTCTTAATCTGTTTGGATGTCTACCCAAACCCCACTCGTCGAGAGAGTAGACCGAATCGGTTCGTTTGGCTCGCAATTGAAACAATAGCTCTTTTCTGGCAATAGACAACTGTTTGGTCTATATTCTGCTAAAACATATTGAATTGAAAAGCTCTCAACGCTTAGCAAAAACACTGATAACGTGTGGATTAGTATCGAAAAGCGTTTTGGCGTTACGTTAATCGATAGCTCGACTGTACTCGTAGTCAACTCACCCGCAACAGACTCCGCGATCTATACTTCTCGTAGTACTTCCGACTGTTCCTCTTCTTGCGCGAGTGCCGGTCCGAGCGGTCGGAGCGGTCCGCGCGCCGCGACTCGTACTTGTGGTCGAGCCGGTGCTCATTGCGGTCTCGACGGCTTCGACGCATTCTTCCCAACGCTACCAAAACTGACCCAACTTTTCGCCTCTCGTTTCGCACTTTAACTCATAAATTGCTTTACTTTCAAACAAATCCAATAAAAGTGTGTTTCAGTCAATGAAATGTCGATTTAATTTCAGACAAATCAACGAAATTGTTATCAATTTATTTGGTTTTCTAAAACCAATCATTCAGTCACTCGTCCGACAAAATGTCTTTTGTTTGCGTTCGTCGCTATGGCCACCACTGATGCCATTCATCACACTTCGAACCAATTCTCAAATGACGGCTACAAATGCGGAATTTTAATTAGTTTTAAATATAAAACTACATCTTTAACTAAACCAAATTAGCATGCACGTTAGTTAATTGGATTCATAGGCATTCTGTTTGTTGGGTATATAATAACAATAAACTGAATGGTTTGCAAACTAAACAATACTCACAGTTAGCCTAAACGACGTAATTAGTGTCTCTTCGCTGATGCAAAGCATTGCTGATCTCTGGTGTCTGTCAGCGGATCGAAAGAATTGATTTGAAAATCGGATCTATTTTTGGATTACTGTTAGTGTTGTCTCAATCGCTAATGTCTTCGCAATCTATACCCAAATTCTACAGTTTGTCGACTTTGCTGACGACACCGACCCGTCCGTGGCTTCGCATCGTTAGGGACCCGATTGAGAGGCAACTGAAGAATGAGATCAAACTAATCGACTTGAAGTCAGTGAAAAGAGTGCACTTCCAGTTCGATCCGTTCCACCCGAACGTCGCGTCGATTCGGTATTTGCATTGATTGCCGATTCGGTATCCATTCGTTGCACTCATTCGGCGCTTACATTGATTTGCAGTCAGTTTTTGGTTGCCATCAGTTCAGCCAAAACCAGAGCAACGAATCCGAAGTGCGGTTTGAAGACCGAAATCGTCTGCAAGAGAGAGGAGCCGACCGTCACTCTCCTCCTCGGTATTCAACCGATTAGTCGCTCTTTTAGTCGATTGTCTTAACTATAATTTGCATTACTTTCGGTTCTGTCGGCAGAAAGCGGTCAAAAAGTGATTTTCAAAACGAGTTTACTGTCGACTCTCGAGATCGTCGAGAATTACATCAATATTCTCAACCGACTGAACAAATCGGCCGAAAGTCTTGTTTAGGAATTGCGTGCAAATCGGCGAACGATCGGAAGCCATGAGCCGAGAGAACGTCAATCACTTGGCGACGGATTTGAATATTTTCAACAAAATCTATAAATCGATTCCGCATTTCAACGAACTGTTCGACGAACAGAGTTTCTATGCATTCGCCGCTATTCTCACCATTAGTTGCATTCTATTCGCTCTAATCCTCTCCCGATTTGTTAAACTCAAAGAAGTTAACTATTAGTGCATTCGGTGCAGACATCACTCGTTTAGTCAATTGGTTTAGTTCTAAGTCAACGAAATCCAAATTCACTTTATTTGCATTTAATTTTACCACAAATTTGTTTCAATAAAATCGTGTTTTTATTACTAAATATTTGCTATTATTGTGTTTTTTGTAATTTATTAGTACATATGATGGCCGGTTAGGTACCGGTGCGTCTCCCGGCCCGACCTGCACTAGCATCCGATGATTAGCGATTCAATAACTTACTATAATATTGCTATAGTGTTTATACAGTTTTAGAGGCACACGACTAAAAGTTTATACCTACTACCGGTACCTTAAATAACCATGCTTGAATTATTATTAAAACATCGTTAAAATGTGCAAATTATTTATAGTTTAATATTTCACCAAACCAGAAACTAGCAAGGTAACTGCGAATTAAGAATTAAAATTAAGTATTAGTTTAGGCTAATAATTATTAATTAATTTATGATGCAGTGAGTAAAGTTCAAATTGTAAAGTATATATATTGATATTTTCTAGACATGTTTGACTATGCCAGTTTTAAAGAGCTCTTGGTCAGAAATATTTTT
>JAQIXC010000170.1:0-41391 GCA_034697605.1 Metabelba pulverosa
CTGTAGACTATGTTTCGAAAAGAGAAAATTTTTTGCTGTTGAGAAAATCGATTATTTGAAAGTACGTTATTGTTATTGTTACTTGCTTATTTATTTATTTATTATTTTTTTGTTGATAACTCACTTCACTAGAGCTTTGGTGTTGGGGAGTATACAGTATATACTTTATAGAAAAAAATGTATTCTTCCGATAGATATTTTCGACTCGATTCTGATCAGCGCTTCAGTTATAATAATAATTTTTTAATACATTGAATACATTGCGCTTTTTTCGGGTATTAATAAGGAATATATAAAAAGTCGTATAAATATATGATAACAAAAAGTATATAAAGAATGTAAAAAAACTAATTTTATGGTCTCAGCCAAAAATCGGGATCAGTTTTTGCTCACTTACAGTCTCAGTCACTCCATCAAAGTCATCATTTCTATATCTATACAGTATATACATTGTATTATAATATTTAGTTATTATATTGCTTATAATGGATTCAAATCACCTTTTCTTCTGATTTATGGTTAAAATGAGTTTAAGAGAAAAAATTGTTTAATAAAAAAATTATATATAAGAAATAAAACGAAGAAAATCTTTTCCAATATCCTATAAAAAGGAAGAATGTAATAAAAACTTAACCTAAAAAATACTAAACTCTTTTTGTACTTCTAAGAAAAAAGCAATAGTTTATTGATGTAAATATAGAGAATGTTTTTTTGTAATGCAATGGAGATCTCCGGAGAAAATATTCAAATATTCATATCTGAAATCTGAGAGAAATTTGAGACAAAATGACCTTTTCTTTCCTAACAACTAGTGATTGCACTAAAGCTCGATATACTGTACGCCGTTTGCACGACTAGTCTAAGCGTAAAATTTGCAGTGTACACAATTCTAATATCAAATGCAACCCAGCTCAGTTTGGAAAACGGTGCAGTGCAAACTCAAACACTAATTAGACCGCGTTATAGCAATAAAATTTGTACAGGTTCAATATTTTCGCTTTAATTAATGGCTAACTTAATCAAACGAATAGGTTTCGAGCCGTAACTGCATTTAAGGCATTAGAAAATGTTATTTATCTCATTTATTTTTAACCGGCTAATTACGCTTTGAGCTTGTTATTTTCTTATTGTTGCTTTTTCTCATTCTCGTACGAGCATTGTAGTCTAGACTAGCATGGTGCAAAGTGTTGTGCCGGTGCCGGGGATTATCGAGCTTCAGTGCATTCGCCTAAACCATAATTCGATCAAATCATTAGCCGCTTCTCCGCAAACCGTACGGCGAAGTCAACGGCGTTTCTCCCGAACAGCGAACGCCAACTCTTTGATTGAGTTAAACCAATAAATCTATTTATTATTTTCTATTATTATTATTTCATAAATTTTCGTTTTCCTCTTAACTACTGAATAAATTAATAGCAGTTTTTTGTTTTGTTGGCTAAAAAGGGCCATATATTAGAGTAAATATTAAATATTAACCAGGGCCATTAATTTGATCGAATCTCGTTCTTAATATCAAAGAGGAATTTCTAACAATAAATTAGGAGTAAAAAAGTTTTTTTGTTGCCATAATTATAATACATTTTTTTCGTACAAAATATAAAATATTATTTTTCTTTTTTTTATATTCATTAGTCTAACCAAAGAATTACAACCAATTTATTTGTTTAATAAAAAAAACATAAAACGATAAAAATCTTGAGCTTTTTATGGACACGAATACAGTACAAATTATGAAAATCTATCATTTTATTCTATATAAAAAATGTTTTTCATTTAACATAGAGTTTTTCAAAACAATATTTAATAGGTTTCGAAATAAAACACTATATATTTGGGGAAAATAAGGTTATTTTCCAATGTTATACGAAAAAATCGAAAATACAACTTGATTCTTTTCTCATTCGAATAACATGTTTGTCAGTCATAGTATGCGTTAATTTGAGATTTTGCTTCAGATGTCATATAAAGCACGAAATTGTCTATAAATAGAGAGAAAAATACAAAAATATATATTAAGAAAAAATCGAAAACGAAATAAACGCCAAAAATGCCACTGAAATGAGAAATTTGGACAAAATTTTATACTTTCACTCAAAACTGTTGTGTATGTGAGAGAAGCACTACTTCTCGAATTGATGGCAAATGTCTTCTAACAAATAATTTGTGTTAAAAACTGCTTTATTGCTCAACTACTCAAAGCCGATCACAAATGGTTTGTTCTCTTCAAACACTGATATAAAAATTGTACTGTGTAAAAAGGAATGTGAAAAATGTTTCGCCAATAAAACACGGTTTGCAAGAAACAGCGCCCGTACGGGTCGAACCGATACGAACTTGTCTAACGATATCATATCTCTCATCCAATAACAAGAATAAAATAAAAGAGTTCAGCCATATCTCAATCACTATAGATGAAGAAATCAAACTTAAACTTGTGTTTTGGTCACAAAGATTAATAATAAAACTACAAAATTAATAATAAAACATATTCTATAGAAAAGTTTTCAGTCAATTACTATTTCCGAGACATTCAAGCGCTTCAGCCGATGGAGACGTGAAAATCAAAGCTTAATATAGAGGACAACAAAACGGATATAACTTTTTATTTGGAAAATATTAATTATCGATGAATTTAAATGAATACTTAAATTCCTGCCATTTTTTCTGTCAAATTGTTCTCTCATTTTGTAGACAAAAACTGTTAAAAACAATATATTAATTGAAATAATTTGTTGTTTTATTATTTGTAGAAAAAAAGAGATTAACAAAAACAAAAAAAGAGACAAATTATATATAAAACTATTGTTAATAAATATATATATAATTACAACAAAATCTTAAGTTATTAATCAAATTTGTTATTTAAGAATAATTTTGTTTAAAAAAAAGTTACAAAAAAATTTTGGACAAATTATTTGAGAAAAATGTATGAATGCTTAGGAATAACAGCGCTTTCATAGCAAACAATACATAAACAAAAAAAAATAATTCGAATTTTTTTAGACAAATCTATTTAATTCTATTGATGTTTAATGAATAGAATTAAAGTACAATTATTAGCAGCTGTTATGGTCTTCCTTTTGGAATAAATTTTTTTCTAAATATAAAAAACACTGTGTATATTAATATTCAATTTATCATTCTTATTTTATTTTATTTTTGTTTTTAACGTTTTTATACAATAATTTTTTATGGATTCGTTTGACTCAATTGGCGAACGCTTTTATGAACTAAAAACATGCCTTTTATTGATTGCAAATAAGAAATTATTGGATATTAATACTGTGTATAAAAAAGTAGATTTCGAATGATTACGGATCGCGACAATTGAGTTGATTTGGAAACCGATGTCTGAGGAGAAAAAGTGGTCGCATATGAAGTCCTAAACTTGTCTCTCAAATAAAAAGCAGATAATAATGATATTGCGGTGAAAAAACATCTCTTAATATAAGTTAAGTTATATATAATATTGTGTCAAAAAAGTGATAAAAAAATAAAAATCAATATAAGAACAGAAATATAATATAAAAAAGAAAATGTTGCTATAATTCATTTTGCGTTTTCAAAATTACATTTCTTATTCTATTTAAGTTTAAGCTGGATGAATATAAAGTATGATGCGATCGTATAAATTTAAGTAAGTAAATTCATAATTTTAAACAATGATATTACACTAATTTTGCATAAAATATACGTAGATCATTTTTATAAGAGCTATCTAGGCAAAATAACATTTAAAATTAATATTGCAAGCGTTTAGAACCTATTGTATTATTATAGTAATACAGTTTATATTTAAATATATCAACATAAACAACAAGATTAGCATTGCATTAAAAATGCACAAAAATTTAATTTAAAAATAGATTCATCATATTTTTATATAACAACAATTTTGTCTACATAGTTATGTTTTAAAATTGATTTTAAGCAATAGTTTTTTTTGTCAGAATTAGAATTCAACTAAAATACATATGTATTAAATTATCAAAAATAAGTTCAAAGACTACCTTTACATTTGCATTAAAATCAAAAGCGAGTTATGTATGGAATTATGTATTAAATTTTGCTAATTCTAAAATATCAAGCTTTTACTTTAAACATAATAGAAATAATGAAGTTTAAATTATAAACTAGCCTGAAGCACTAATGAATGAACATTTTTCAAATTATAATTTCACTTAAATTCTAAATTTTATCTTTTGTTTAAATATAGTGCAGAAAATATTTTATTTTAGAAATCGAAATAAACGGAAAACTTCTAATAACGCGATATTCTATTAGAGAATTGAGTACATAATCTATTCACACTATAACAAGCAAGAATATTATCGCGCTTACCCAGCTGCTATTTATGCATTATACAGATATTTATTCAACTTAACCAAAACATGACATTTTGCTAAACCAAATAAGATTTGAAAAGAGAAAAAATCTTCTCATTTAATATCAAAGGAAATATTTAACAAGAATACAGAGGACTATAAATACATTTATTAAACTTTTCAAATTGCAAAAGGATTATAATATCGCATCTAACCAGGATTATTTTTGAAAAAGTGAATAATTTAATAGCGTGTATAATTGGATCTTGAGATTTTTATGCAGCAGCAGAAAAAAATTACTGCATATTATTCTACAGAATAACAATTGCATTTTATCCGCATTTTTATCGTTTTGAAGAATATTTATAATTCGAAATCGATTCGACAAGAATTTGTCAACACGTGTCCGTCATTTTCAATGAGTATTCAGCATAAATTTAACTGCACAGTATAAAGATCAATATAAAATATTCGACTACTGTGTCGGGTTGTACAGTTGAATTAATCTAATGTTCAAATCTCGGACCCGAGCGCATCGGCACAGGGAATAGCAATTACTATAATTCGCGAATTCTCTCGAGACGTACGACAGGCGACTGTTCTGCTGCTGACGTTTTGCCACTCAATTCCCACTTCTTTTCCTCTACTCTACACTCAAAACATTTATTTAGCCGAAAAAAACTTTGACTCAAACTTTTATACATGTATAAATTTTTTTCGCCTGTAAAATTATCACATATTGTTCGGCCTTTTGATTCATTAATCTGGAAAACTCATTAATTTATTACAGGCTACTTTATCTGTTATTAAAATCTGTTTATTGTGAATAATAAATTAGCAATGGGTTTCAATGTTACTGGGTACTGGTGCGCCGAACCATTCGTTAAATGTGATCGACATTTTTAAGCATATTAAAATATCGTTGATAATTAGTTTTTAGTGCAAAAATTTGAATATTTTCTGACATAAATGCATAGATAGGGTGAAATACGTAGTTTGCGTGGAATTAATGATTTGATCAAGTTGTTTTGGCGTTTTTTCGAGCCGTACTGTACTGTACAGTACAGTGTAATTCCAGCGTTTGCACACATTTATCGATTGCTGCGAATTATTTATTTGGTTTTGCGAACGACTTATTGGGATTTGAAAGACTAGTAATGACTTTGACTTCGACTCAAATAATTCGATTTATGTGTAACAGTGTCTGACAGTGTGTGTAGTGGCGGAGGGTTTCGGTGCCGACTATTGCTGCGAAATATCAGTGGTTTAACGGTTTGCGACAATAGTTTAAAGCGATTTCTAATGGCATAGAGAAAGAGTCGTAACAACACATTAGGATTGCGTTGAAAATGCTATCGTATTCTGCGCTAAGAATTTATGCATTATATACGTGAATCACATGAATCAGACATTCTTTGCCATCAATTGCTCGCAATTTGTTCGCAATTTCACAATTGATTCATCGAATGGAGTGAAGAAATTGAATTAATGTCGACACAGACGCCGCACCGAATGCTTCTGTACGCAAGTAACAAGTTACAATTCTTGCATCAAAGCCATAAATATAAGCGATGTATTACCGGTCGTACGAATGACTCCGAATGCCAAATAAACGGCACATGAATTGAATGGAATGGCCTGATATGTCATGGCTCTGGTAGGGTATGGCTGGGTATGGTATGCTCTGGTGCTGTCGGCTATGCAGTCGGGTATGCAGTCGGGTATGCAGTGGGTATGGCAGAGACAGGGCCGAGAGAATGATGTACTGCACAGTTAGATGGAAACGAGAGGATCGTATTGGAGAGGGACGATGAGGAGAGAAATGGAGTGGAATGGGAGAGCAATGGAGAGATAAACAGATAGAGAGTTGAAGAGCTGGAGTACAGAGACTTTTCGAGAGTATAGAGTATTTTCGCGCAAAAATCGATACTTTTCGTGACGTAATGTACGCCAAATCACTAGACCTTTGATAGCGAGTAGAGCTAAGGCTGTGTTCGTATAGTGGAGTGGAGTTGACGGCGAACTGCGATATATGCAATGCGAGTGCAGCGCAACATAACTATAATCCAAATTAAAGCAGTTCTCTATCATAACGTTCGACAATATATCGCAACGAACACGAGATTTGCATTTGGGCTTCGAATGGCATTCGCATTACGCCCATAGACTTCGAGCAGTGCTTTCTTACCGGCAGTCGTCGGCCCAACGAATAATTACTAAAGAATTATGAGATATGAGTCGCGATTAGAAGATTCGCTCAAAAATTCACTAAACCTTAAAAAGTATTAAATTTTGCTTAAAATGGGTGCGGATGTGATGCCTCGCCAACTGAGCGCACGGAGCCGACTGCGCCAGCAGAGACTCGGCTCAGTCTTCGGAGTAGTGATATTTGCGCTTCAATTAATGCAAATCAGTGGCTCTGCCTCTGCCGATGACATGCAGTCAGTGCCCGAACGCATACCAATCGGTGAGTAGTGTTTTAGCGCTAATTATATGTTATTTGAAATAATGATCGAATCAATAATCGGTGCGAAATGCGAAGCTAACGGTGTGTGTGATTGTGTGGGTTCTCTGTTTGCACAGTAGGTCTGTGTCTGTGCGAGAGTACGAGTGACACAAAAGGGTTTATTTCTAATTAAAATCTAATCAAAATCGAGCGATGCCTGCAATCGCAGCAAATTATTTGGGCGTAGACTGTGTTTCGGAGAGAGAGAGGAGAGAAAAGGTTAATCACAAACCGATGGGAACCGTCAACAACACCTTTACGCCGCCTCCGACTCCTCCAACACTGGCAGCTCTTCCAGCGCGAGGTTCGCTCGCATTCGCATACAATACTCGCTCTCTTAGCGTCGCTCGCATTCTCTTCGCCGTTATCTTTGTGTCTCTCTATTCGCATAAATATCGATACAAATGTTTGCAGACATTCCCGAACCACTTGTTCTCTATTCAGATGCTATTTTCGGTTTGAGTTTAACGCTCTTTCCATTCAATTCGTTGAAAAGCTTTTGGAAAAAGCATTCGTTTCTCGTCTCGTATTTCGCACCGAAATTCTTGACTCACTGAGTGTTAGCTAACAAATCAATGAATTAGTGTTTAATTTGTATTAAGACACTGTGTTTAGAGTCAATATAGGAATAAAAAGAATAACTGTATTACTTCACAGCACACACGTAGAGCAGAGGCAGTAGCAGTGCTACTACAGTCCAACTCGAGCGCACACTCGTAATCAGTTGTGTAAACAATATCGAAACCACATTTCGCTTCAGTTTTTTCAGTCGATAACTGACTTCTAATTTTCGAAAAAAGCTTTTTTGCAAAGACTAAAGCCGATGCGAAAACTTTGCCTTGTTAGTCGCGATTTAATGAATTTTCTGTTTTATTATACTGTATGACATTTTTCTGCTGATCGTGAGTGAGTCAACCGACTCGAAAATAGCATTTTAATTAAACATTTTCTGTGCAGTAATTACTGTAAAAAGTTTTTTGAAATCGATATTAGTGTAGAGAACGGAAAAAATAGCAAATATTTGTCGACAGGAGAACACGAATTCGCAAATTTCATATTCATATTAATGTTGAGAAGCGCTCGCATCAGATATAAGTCGGCATTTCGTTTAGCAAATGCATGAATAGGCAGCGAATCAAAAGCAAATAGTATTGCGAACAAAGATATCGTCGCAAAAACATAGTCGTCGACACAGACGTCGGTAATGGCTTTTATCGCTAATGTCTAGTGTCGGGCGAATCGGGAAAAATGTTGCGATAAATAAACAAAAATTACATAATTAGTGAAATGCAGTAAATAATGTCCGAAACGATTGATGCAATTGACCAGTTGTTGTGCACTGCGGGAGAGCCCACAGCCCCTCAGCCTCACTGCCGCACAGAATGGAGACAATAATTTATAATGTGTGCCACACTGTCTATGTGTGTGCACTGCCTGGCCCTCGCATCTAAGCACTGGCATACTGGGCTGTGTTGTGTGAGTGCCTGTGCTGATGCTAAGCCTCCAAACAATCAATAGACACACATCCGACGTTCGACTGTTCAGCTCGAATAGGCAGCGACTCGTCCGCCGAACGCAAGACTTAATGTTTAAATATCGCACCAAATAGTCAATGCATTGATTTGAAGACACATTTCGACATTAAACACGACTTCGAACTCATCTTTTCTCTCGCACTCCACTGTATAAACTGTGTGTTTCGCCATTAACTTCGATTTATATACCCAACCATGATCAAATTTGTATTCCAACTAGCAGTCGATAAAGTTAATTCGAATTCCTTTTTATTGAAAATTTATTCAAACTATTTTCAAACCCATTATTTAAATGGTAAAAATTTTTCGTACGAGAGATGTGATCGGAATCGGCGGCGAAAATAATAAAATACTTGATTTGAATCCGTGTTAACACAGTTTTCGAGCCGTATTCGCATTCAATATTTATCACAAATGTTAGACTAGTTGTTATGACTCTTTCCTAAAAGCCCCGGCATATAGGCATAGAGCCCATGCATTCGATGCCATTTTTCATCATCAGTCGCCCAAACCTCGGCTACATATGTCGGTGCGAACGGGGCTTTCAATTTGGAAAACGATACGAATGTAACGCAACACGACTTCAAATATATTGATTGAATTTTCAGTGAATATGTTATTGAAATGCGGAGATAGGCTATGAGTGGACACACAAAAGCACTTCAACAACAAAATACTTCTCCGAAAACCTATTTGATTGGAATCGAGAGCATTCACGCAATTTTTGCGACAACAAAAAAGTATTCAGCTTGTTTTTTATTTTTAAAATGGTAATTTCTATGCGAACTTCAAATTAGAGATAATTTGATCAAAACTACAGATGAGTTCTCGACTAAATTGAATTATATGTAGGAAAGCAATACTTAAAAAACAAATTTTCCCATTTTCCCATTCGTTTCAGTCGAATGCGTTTTTGCAAATTGTTTTAATTCATTCGTTGGCCAAAAGCTTTTTCCCCGAAATATAATTTATTTCCGAAAATTTGTTTTTTTTTGTCGTATAAATAGTTAATGAATTGGTCGGCCATTAGCTTATCGACGAAATGGAGATAATCTTCGACACAATTAAGGGCTGAACTGAACAGTTCGTTCGATACGTAAATATTATCGAAAAAAGCCAATCCATTAGAACGCAGTCGAGTCGACAGTCCATTACGTGAGTTATGATAAGTTTTAATATTAAGATTAAGTTGAGATTTGCTTCGATGTGATGATTAGATTTCTTGTTTTTCTCCCATATTTTAACCGAAAAACTTTTCAAAATACCCCGTAAAGTGCTCGGAGCCGAAAATCACGGTTTGTAGAGCTGCCAATCCCCCCGAGTCGAGCATATTGTGCGCATTTGTGCTGTTTTTTCGTTTAATAGCAATTTACAGCTATTTTATGGATGAAATCACTGACTATTTCGTTGTTTTCAACGCATTTCTGCCTTTGCTTTCGTAAATCCATTGCAAATACTCGGGGATCGAGACTATGATATACTGTATGGCTTTGGAGACGTTTTTCCATAAAATAATAGACATATTATTTTCTCATACGCTGTGCAATACCTTATACTCTTTCATGATAAAAAGTTTCATAAAAATCAATTGTATGGTTGAATTTTATTGATATATAAAAATCCAATTTATTTTTGTTTTAAAAAACTCATTGAATCGGATGAGTGGAACGAGAAATTGAGACAAATATTTTTATACTGTATATAATATATTTGTGACGTCGAGTCGAATAAATGTGAAAATGTAGTGCGAATTAAGAAACTGTTTGTTTGTTTTGGACGGATAGGCGCGCTCTTCCCTCACGGCAGCAATCATTTGCAGACTATCTTCAAGCAGACAATCCATGAGCACAACTCGAACGCCTCATTGAAGTTCATTGTGGAGACAGTGGCCGAGTATGTCGATCACAACGATCCGACGCGTGTGGTTCGGCAGCGTAAGTGCCAATTGACTAGTTTTGCCAAGTTCCTTTCTCAATAGACAGTACTCACTACTCACTACTCACTTGAACTCGAAAATTAATTTATGGCATAGAAATAAACCTTTTGAATAATAAATGCCTACGAAATTAGCTTGGTAATTATGCGCTAATCAAATAAAATTTTTAGAAAGCTTAATTCGAACTTTGCATGACAATTTCGAATAAAACTACACAGCATAATAGCGCATACAAAGTAGACAGCATAAACTGGCGAATATAGGTTAGTATGAATGAGAAGGTATTCAAAGTTTAAGGACAATAGTTTGCAAACTGGGAGAGGATGGAGAGCACCAGCAGTAGAACGGAATGGGGAGTAAATGAGGGGAGAGGAGAGAGACAGCTGTCAAAGAGACATCAGATCTTTGGATAGGGCTGGTAGGCAGTGGTGGTATGGGATGGTGGTGTGGAATGGTATGGCATGGCTGGTATGAATCATCGTATCGCTCGTTCGGTGTTCGCATATATTTCCATATCTTTGCAGTTCAATGCCTTCACTTCAATCGAGGCATCTATGCCTTCCTCGCACCTCATTTCGGGCCTTTCGCCTACAAGTCCGCGCTCTCCTTCTCCAACACTTATCGCGTATGTATACACATATACTCAGTCAGATAACCCAGATATTTGACATATATTTTCCATTTTATTCTATTATATATTTTCAAGTTTAATTTAATCTACTCATCGAAAAGCTCTTTAGCTCTTTATGAGTGCAAAGTAGACGCGCGCCGACCGACTGTCGCGCAAGCATTGCATACAATCATTGAATCTCACAATTGGCGTATAATCTCTTCCTATGTTATGAAGTTATGAATTAATAATTCAATTCAATTCAAAAGCTTTAATCGTATTTTCAATTCGAAATTGATTTAAATTTGTGAGAGGATGGGGAGAGAGAGAGAGAGAGAGAGAGAGAGAGAGAGAGAGAGAGAGAGAGAGAGAGAGACAGAGAGAGAGAGAGAGAGAGAGAGAGAGAGAGAGAGTTTGGGTATATTATGAAATGTAAGATTTGAATAGAAAACCATTTGCTTTAACAAAAACAATGATTGAATGTTAAAAATAGTTTTGATATTTTAGAGCTTTTAGTGGCAAAAGAAGTCGAGAATTGTTTAGAAGTAATAACTCAAAAGGAAATGAAGAAAAAAGAGTTCAATAGATATCTAATTGAATGAAACAAACAGTTAATCACTATTGGAATCACGCAATGCTTTGAATGAGATTTTGTTGGCCAACAGTTCAAACATGTTATGAGAGATAATAGCGCAGAAAAAGTGGTGATATTTCGAGTCACGACCACTGAATGGCCCGAAAAACAACACTAATAATAGTTGTGATTTGATTTGATTCTATGTTTTCGAAGCATTAACTGACGATTCCGACAATTAAATTACATGATACCCTGCAACATTTTAAACTTTATATTAATGTCGAAAATACTAACTGAAACTAAGTCTCTTGTTTCTTCAACTCAACGTTACTTTCATCATGTTTTTTTCTGAGAATTTGTTTTTACAGTCTTATATTTCTAAAGAGTTTTATCGAATTTCTATTTGACACTAAAGAATGTCAATACTAGTGATAATTTAATTGGAATTTTTGTCAATTTTTATATTTGAAAAAATCAAATCAAAATTTCTTTTCCTCTGATTTCTCGCGAATTCAATATATCAGTACTTTTTCATTGATCTTAAATTAATTGATTTTTATTTTGTGCGAAAATTTTTTGTTCCGTTTAATTCTTTCGAAGCAAAAAAAACCGAAATTAAAATCAATAATAGATTGAATGCAAAGATATTTAAAACAAATTATGCGGAGAATGCTATTTAGAAAAATCTAATAACATTTTTGGCGTTATTTCTATTCATTTTATTATACATTAGTTATAAATTCATTAAATCAATGAATATTGAATGACATGAATACTGAACAGAAAAACATTGTATATTTGATAACATTTTTGACACTAAAGACTGTTTAATATTAATGTCTGTATACTATCTATTGAAATATTTGATTAATTAATTTCTATTTAATATAAATGTTTGTCAAAAAGACAAAGAATAAAAAACTTATTTAAATATGTTATATAAGTTTGGAGGTATTTATGTTTAGCTATAAATTTCTACATATTATTCAAAATTGTCGTAAAACTACAGTAAAAGAATTATTTAATAATATATTTGTGAATTATAAATTGAAGCAGGCAGAACATATAAGATAAATTTTTTAATACATGTATACTCTATAAGGAAAACATTTAATTTACTTAGAATTTTGCACTAAATTAAAGCAATATAACAAAAAGTTAGACATTTTATTCAATCAGTTTATTGAAGCAAACATAAATTATAATTTATGTTTTACTATTTTTTTACATAGAATTAAACAAAAGAAATCTACACGAATTATCAAAGGAAATATGTTAGAGTTATAATATATAATATATTAGATAAATACTTTAATTAGAAATACTGCAAAACTGAAATTTATATAAATAAAAATTTTGAAATTTAGTAATTTTTATGTTATATAAGTTAAGTAAATATCAGCAAACAAAATTAAACCGTTGTTTTTTACTACTAATCAGTGATTTGAAATACTTGGTACAAAAAGCTGATAGTTTTTGGCATCACTTCATTGGTATATTTGAAATAAATTTGAATGCATTTAATGTTTTGGCAATTATTCAAAACCTCAAGAATTCCTAATTCGTTGAAATGTATTGATTTAACTCTAATTGTCTGCAGATTTAGTAGTTTCGAGAGACTAATCAACGTCTTGTTAGTCAATAAGTTGTTTAAACAATTTGATTCAAAATGTCTTAATTTCGGCAAATGTTTGTCGATTTCATTGAACATATCGTCCGACAGATTGTTTGAATTGAGCCGAAGATACTTGAGGTGAGAGCAGGCGCTCAGATCAGCTGCCGTTCCGTACGTTTGAATCGCCTTATAATACGGTTGTGTCGTTAGGCTGAGACGAACCAAAGCCTTGAATTGTTTGATAATCGAAAACAATGTTTCGGTAGTAATGAGAATATGTTTGGCATTGATGTCCAAACGCGTAATCCTCGTGCAGTTGACGCCAATTGCTTTGAGAGGAGATCCGACTTCGATGGCCCCATACGTCCAATCCGATCGCACGCATAGATTCAGATCCAAATACTCGAGGTGCATGAACATGCTGATCTGCGCCAAACATATGATCACGTCATCGATGGGAGTACAGCTCGAATGCAAACCCAATCTCTTGATTTGTTTCGCATAAATATGTGTGAAATCGACGAAATGAGTGGAAGTAAGCGAATCAAAGGCAATGGCATTGAGTTTCGGCAAAACCGCTTCGTTTAAGAAATCCAAATGATTGCGGACTCGGACTTCATTCACATTAGGCGTCAATTTGAATACGTTATCGATTTCGTCGTAATAGCGGCTAAAGTCAATAATTTTCAGACTTCGGCCAAACTTTTCGAAAAACTTGTTAAACAAGTGGTTTCGATGACTGCCATAGACTTTCTCTTTTCCGAAACTAATTCGCCGAATCGACAAACAGTTGGCAATAATTAGCCGCAAAATTGTATCGTTGTATTGGAGATCGCGAAACTCAATGTCATTCAAAAACACCAATTTTTGGAATAATGATTGCGATTTCGCTCTGTTTGTCGGTTTGCAGATTTGGTTTGCATTCAGATTCGGGTATTTCATAAAAACGAGTTTCCGTTCGCTTCGGAACACCAGTCGCTGCCATTGCTTCGATAGGCATTCAAATCGAAATTTGTCTTCGAATGGCAGATAACTCAGCAATAGTTGACACAAATCATCGCCATATCTCTCGAATGATTGCTTCCAATCGATAGTTTGTTCGCTTATTACAGACATTTCAGTTAATTGTCGCCAAAACTAATTTATCTCAAACTTTAAATTAACTATAATTTAGAATTAATGGAACATTTAGTTCGAGAAAGTAATTTAATATTGAAAATAAAATTTTTGCCACTAATGAAGACAATAATCACTGAATATTGATAACAAATAACGTAATGAACTATTTTATGCTAATTACTAATCATTAATAATAATTTTATTAACTTATGAGTCTTTTTTAACTTAATATTAATTATTAATTACGACTCTTCCTATCTTACGGTTAGTCAGTTTATGTTTTATATGTAATACTTAAATGTGACTAATATTGTCATGCTAAAACTTTACTGTTAAACAAATAATGTATTTAATAAATGTTTGTTTTTATTTAAATAGTAAAAATTAATAATGTTAATAATACTAACTCGTAAAAAGTAATTCGAAATAGATTAAACTTGCAACTTTTACTAACAAACTTGTTATATTTTTTAAGATCTGATATAAATTAGAACTGATTGTAAATGAAAATAAAGCTAAATATCTGAGTTTAGATTAGAAACGATTGATAGAAATATTAATATAAAAGTTATAATTTATGAGCCGATTGTTCGGTACGGATATGAGAGCAACACATTTGGCGATTCGTGTCGAGAATATTCTGTTGCTGTAGTCGTGTTAAGCCTCACTCGAACCGAAGACTAAGCCATTAACGCAGTTATTACTCAAAATACGTTACGATGTGTTACGCTGTGTCTCATTGTATGCAAACATGTATTACTGTTCGCCTCAATTGGAATCTTTTGGGCATTTATTAGAGCCAAAGGTCGGAAGTTGTGGCAAATCTCAGAGGAAATGAGTTTAACTCAGCTATAGGTGAACTGCGTTTCTCGTTCTCATCGCGAGACTCGACGCCAGTATATGAGCACAACTTTTCTCATATTAGAACAAATATTAGCCCAAAACGGTTATCAATCAACTTTTATTAGTTGCTTAATTTATCAAGTGTTTGCGCAAACTTTTGATTTAATTTCAAGTATTTCTATAAATTCAACGCAATATTGTTATTAAGTAATTCAGTTGTTTTTATTGATATATTTACTTTTATAAATAAATTACAGAAATTATAAATAAAAAAATGTTTTCTTCAGTTATAGTACTGTATATTACAAATAAAATACAATTATGTAATGAATTGTATAATCAAATAACTGAGAGCTTTGAATGAATCAAAAATACAGATTTGATTTAATATCGATTTGATATATCAGTTAGCAATGCAGTGGAAGACACCCAACGATATGAGCACTAGATTTGTCAAAAAACAAAACCGAAAGTCGTATTGTCAGCCAATAATCACTAGAAAAGACTTTTTGTTATCATTAGAGGCGATCACATCTCAGCAAACGGTGGCGTCGGTGCGACAGTTGGCTTCTGGAGGAACAGTAAATAATTTTCCGCTTTCGGCGCAAATACATAATTGATATATAGCCGGATAGGTTCGGCCTCTTTTTGTCGGGTAAGCGGTTCGCAAATTGCCGAATGATATTCGATTCGCATCCAAACTCATCTGCAGCCGGGATAAGGAATGAGGAAGGTAAAAAGCAAATGTCTAATGTAGTTATCGAATCAAACGGAATATATCTCCGAAATATATGTCATAAATATATCATAAATAAGAGAATTTCAGTTCAAAGCTAATCGAGTCATCAGATTCGGGCGAAATATAAGCGCGAAATCAAATCAAACAAAAAAAGTGTTGAAATGAAATGATTGGAAAAGTAAGTAATCGGCAGAAAACGTACGAATTTCTGTTTCGAGTGTAGGTGCAGATTGTGGAGTGAGTGCACGAATAGGTCGGCGCCCGAACCGGCGCTCACCGACACCTTCTGCGGTCCCTTTAATTTGATGCGTCGCGTCGGCGACAGTACGTTAAGCTCATCCAAACCGTTTGATTGCACTAATGGTACTTGTATTGATCCATTGAAGCGGATACCTGCCCCGTCTGCACACGACCAGCACAACCACCACAGCCACCACAACCACCGCCAACAACAACACCATTACCAACAGCAGCGGCAGTAGTTGAATAGCAGAAGAGTAGGTAGAGTAGAGTAGTAGCAGTCGCAGCACCGACAGAGAGAAAGAGATGGGAATGGCATTAACGCACATGAGATTACCATCATATGTCAGATTAGTACTAAAAACAAATCGAACCGAACGAACAGACGACAAGACACCGACACAACTGACTAACAGAATAATAGAATTCAGAGACAAAACGAGTCAGCGCTTAGTCTCTACGCTAAACACGACTACACGACTCAGGCATTCAGTTATCCTATTATTCTGTGAGACAGCGCTCGCCGACCAAACAAAACACTGAACTAAACGAAAAGTTTTTCAAAATAGACTTTTTTGTTACTTTATTTTTGTTTATGCGTTTAAACTTACTGTTGACCCGAAGCTTATCGGTGGCGACGATAACATTGTTATCGCTAACTAAGAAGAGTAGTCTTCCGTCAGGACTTCGCACTACAAATTGATTTGCGATACTATTTACTCGTCTACTCCCGACGTATAATCGATTGCATACATCACTATTGCAATTGTGGGCCGCGTTTCGGCCCCCAATCACAACACTGTTGTCCGATTGTATTCGCAGATTCTGATCCTGACGTTCATTCGGATTAAGCATGTTAATTCACTTTATTCTATTCAATATTTTTAAACTAAGCATTTGACATATAGGTTAAGCGTGTAAATTGTAGAATTGTTAAAAAGAATAATGTTAATTATGTGTTTATTTATTTAAATTAGTTAAATTAAAATGCATTTAAATATATTAAAAAGTTTATCATGTTGTAAATTAATTTTCACAGATTAATAATTTAGTGAAAAGGGTGGGCGGATTGGCATTACAGTAAAATGAAACAAACTATTTGCTTGTTTTAGCTACAAGTCTGGCATACGATTCGATATGATGTGAGTGCAGCGCAAGTATGGGTTTGAGACGAGAGTAAGAGCTAACGACTCACTAAAGACCTGAGAACTAGAGAACGAGAGAACGACTCGTCTTTTGTTTGTAGAGAAGAGTAATAGAAAAAGTGATATAATTTTATTTAACCCAAAACAGGGTGTGACGGCTCGACTCAATTGATATATTGATGCCAACGATTACGAGGCTTTCCAACTACATAAACACTCTTTTATCATGATAATTTATCAAGTTAATAACATCGCTCTTTGATTTAAATATCTCGAAATTTTTAATAAATTAATTATCATTTAAATAAATACTGATTAAACTTAAGTCGGATTTTATTAAATGTTATAAATATAATAAAATAAATTAATAAATAACTTTAATAAATATCTTATCCAATCTTTCCATTAATTTATACATAGCACTACTCAGATGTTTTATTAAATTGTGGAAATTTTTATTTTTATAATGATAGGTCTTTAGAAATTAATAATACTTTAGAAATGGGAAAGGTAGTTTTGTTAAATAAAGATTATTGCAAATAAAACTGTGTATTTGGGTATCATTTGTCGAATCATATTTCCAATTCATCTATTGATTGCTTTCACTTTATTCGGAATGAGAGCGCAATTCATCTCTTAGTGGTCTCAGAGCTCACATGAATGGCTGATATTAATACAGAATTACATTAAATAACAAATATTTCGAATAATATATTGTATTCTATATACGAAAGCAATAATAATAAAAGAAAATGGTTTTCAAATTTTATGCAAAATATTTAAGAAAATATCAATTTTTCTATTAGAGTAGAGTATTCTTCCAGACATAAGTAATCTATAAAATTGTCAAATATTCACAGACCCTTTCTTGCTAATAGTGCCAGGATAAAATAGCTTGATATAATAGAATATAAGTCAATTTGTAGCTAAATTGAAATTTATGTCTTGAAAGCTAAATCAAATCAAATTCCAAAACCATTTCCAAAGATATTGCTTCAGTTTAAATAGTATCCTGATTAAATATGATTTTAAACATGTCAATATCTGTGTTTACATATTTCTGTTTTGCTTCTACAGAATGTCAAGGCCTATGTGTATTGCGGAAATAAAAAAAACGGAGATTTTTGTTTTGTTTTTAAGAGCATGGTAGCATAAATAGACGAATGGTGGGAAAGCATACGTACCTTTCTTGAGCGAATGGCACTTGCATATACATTATTCAATAAGAAGGCCTCTCCTGATAAATGTAAACTATTTGAATGTATTTTAAGCTTTCCGATGCCATCCTATTAAATATACATTTTATTTATAAATATTTATATCTATTAATAAAACTATTATTAACTCAGAAGTACAGAAAAGTATAGTAAAGATGTTTTTTTCGCGAAATCTGATTAGATTTAGTACTCCTTTTTGACAATTTGTAAAAATATATTTCAAGTTTGAAATAAAATACAATTTATTTAATAAAATGCTAATAAAATCTACAAAAGCTATGAAATTTTTTCATGTTGACAGTTTCGGTTGCTTATAATACTGCAAATAAGCTTAAATCATTTAAAATATAGCAAGCTTGGTGATTTAATTATGTTTGTAAAACTTTTCAAACAGAATTTTAAATTAAATAGTAAGCTTGTACTGCTTATTTTTAAATAGTGTATAAACTGAATAATACAATAGCTCATTACTAAACTAACTGGATTGTAAATTAATTATTCTGTTTAATACATTTAAATTATAGTGAATTTATTGCATCGTTTCTAATAAATTGTGACATTGTACAGCATATTCAACCATAGTACTGTATAGATTTTTGCTTGTAAGAATGTATCACTCAAAATTTAATAATATATCTAGCAGAAAGAACATAAGACAAAAAAGTTGACTGGCGTATAAATAAGAAAATGAAAGTAGCAAGCGAGATTTAGGGATCGCTCACCATTGAGAAGCTGAGAACAGCAATGATCCATAGGGTTAGTGCGGCGTTGATGAGAACGGCGACCGAAACTAATAGGAGGAAAAAATATAAGCATTTCTTTCTCCAGCCGTAAAATCCGATTCGATGGACACGGATTGTGGAGACGCTGTTCGGCGACGCACTCGCGGCTGACGGCTCGCGCGCCTGCAGTTCGTTCGCAACGATTCGCCGATTAATTGCCAATTCGTTGCCGTTATTACTGTTCGGAATCGTATGCATCGAGTATTGTTCGATTGGCACAAACTCTTCCACTATATCCTCGTTTCGCATCATTTTCTTTCCGATCTATTGTTTGCTAAACAATCCTATTATACGATATGTGAGACTAAGAACTGCTTTTTTAGCGCCGATTCGCGCCGAGAGTAGGCGAAGAGGAGAAGAGGCGAAACAAAATCTGTGAACAAAAACAAAATCAGAATTTATTGTATGCGTCAGTGACTCCGAATTTTTTTTAACTTAAATGCATGAAAATTGCAAGAATTTATGTAAAAGCAATCTTAAATATAAACCTAGTATAAATTTAGAACTTATTATATCATTATTTCGAAGTTTTTAAATCTAATGTTTTTATAAAAACAAAAAATTTATTATGTTACATAAGCTAGGCTAACATAAGAATAACCATAATTCTTATGTTATATTTTAGCTAAAATAGAAATTTTGTTTTGTTTTTGTGCATGATATTTTTGTGAAAGTTTAAATTACAAATTTTCGCTTGGTGAACTAAGTATCTGCTCAGATTCGGAGCGTTTAAAAGCGCAACTAAAACTAACATAATTGTTATACTGTAGTTGCAGTTTCTTTATTACAAATAAATTTGTGCAAGATTAGATTAAGACTGTTAATTGGATTACGCATTTAATTCAGACAAAACATTATTTAATCACTTAATTGCGAAAAAAGTCAATTATTTTTGAAAAAGAAAACGAATTGAAAATAAAGGCTTAAATCAGATGTTAAGCAATTTGACCGCAAATGAGAGTTTATTTGTTAACAGTTTAATAATGAGTGTTAATTAATGCCTCTCCTGGGCCTCATTAAAAGCCACATTTGATGAATAGAATTCGTGGCTCTTCTCTCGCATGTCTGCACTTGACTTTAAATAATGTAATACTCTATACGACTGTACGATAGACTGCATCAGTCTATTCAGTATTTGCGTTCACTTCATGTTATGCGATATTATGGTCTTTGCTGTACCGCAAACACAACACATTCTACGCGTATATAACGTATATAACGTATATAACACATCAAATCCTTTTGTTCAGCAAATAAGGCCCTAATGTTATAAAAGCCCCACTAATGCCAGAGCACCGGCAGAGACGAGCGCAACGAGAATTGAGATACTGTTCGCCGCTCTTCTGCTATATCTGATTAAAACAATGAAACAAAAGTTCAAATAAAAGACATTTCTTGTTAGTCAAGAGAGTGAGACGAACAGCGGGGAGAGGGAGGACAGGGAGGAGAGGGAGGACAGGAGGAGAGAGATGAGAATGAGTGGAGTGTGAGGAGAGAGCGTTGGTTTGAGGAGAGAATGAGAGAAACAATGAGTTGACTATAACTGGACTGTAATTTAGTTGTTCGCCAGTGAGTAGACGACAGACCCTTTTTGGCGAAACAGCGATTGCAGTGAATAAGTCGACTGTTCCTCGCAATCGAGTAGATGGTACGCATCAATCAGTAGTTGAAAAGTGTATTTAATATTTCACACATTATTTCACCCTGCTATATACTGTATCTCAATAAGCAATAAACAGGGAAGTTTTATCTCGAGCTTCACTCTTCATAAAGTTCATTAAATATATTAAATATTTCGCTGAACTATCACTTTCTATACGAGTCGTCAGTTTTTGAATTTATATTATTTACTCAATCGTAGAGAAGGAGAGAAAAACAGAGAAAACAGTGGAAATGAATTGAATTAGCGATCGATTGATTAAATAAGAAGTTTTGTGTCGCAAAAGATTTTCGCAGTTTTAATGATGAGACTCAGGCATACAGTCGTGTCGTTTGCCGACACAGGCTTTGCTCTCGAGATATAGTGCCGGAGTGGGGGAGAGTGGGGGCAGAGAGGGGGAGACGAACTGAAACCGCCGTTAATTGCAAATAATTATCGCTATTATTGTAGAATAGGTTTAATTCTATGCATTCATTGTGTGTTTCCTCTGGTTTGGGCGAAATCGACGCAAAACTTATTAACATTAAGTTGAGTACAAATGCGGAGAAAATGCGAGAAAATGTATTAAATAGATTGCGAGGAGAAAAAGCAGTCATTTCGAGCACAAAAGCCCATTAACTTCATATGTCATTCCCCACTAACAAGTAGTCGAATAAATATTGAACTCAAGTGAACAATATTTTTGGCTATAATTACCGAAACGCTAGCGATTTGCGAAAGAAAAAAAAATAATGCATTTCGAGCTATGAGAACCGAGAACCCAGAACAAATCTCGCCAAACATTTTTATCTTTCATATTTTTACAACACCTCGAAGAGAGCGAAAGTTTCTCTTTGCGGAGATTTATTCAAAAGAATTTTTCTGCACTTTTTTTTAATTAAATCTGCGTTTTGTGTGTTTTGTGTATAAATTCTCGAATGGAATGGCTTTTTCGGATTCTCTTCACTCGTCAGTCAAATCATTCATAAAACGCTTTTATAGTATAAGAGTTTTATTGTACTCTCAGTGCGAGAGTAGAAAAAAGTGAAACATTTCGCCGAATTGTGTGCGCATTCCGTACACTCGGTATACAATCTGTTGTAAAACATCTAAACAATAAATTATAATTAAATAGTTGTCTCCTTTTCAGCTAATCTAAATTATTGCGCACAAAGACGCTTGGTGAAATTGTTTTGCTTTTTATTAATTTTTGTATTCTTTTTAAACATTTATAAGTACATGCACATTTATTTTTATAACGAATTGATAATGTTAAAATTCATTGTTTTTAGAATATTGTATAAGCTTAGTTTTTAATGTTTTGTTAACTAAAATTAATCTTTTAAATTTTTAATGTATTTTCTAAATAATTATTAATATTTTATAATAAAACTTAAATTATACTAAAATTTTTATTGACCATAAATTATTCTTTAAAATTTACATGCTATTCAATTGATTAAATGTAAGTTTTTAAATAAATTGAAAATTTAAATTTTGTAAATTGTGTTACAATTTGTGTAGAAATAAATATTTATTCTATCCAGACCATATTGGAATTGATAGTACAATGTGTGTTTCTTATTTAAATATATTTTTATCAAATATTCGATATTTTTCTTTAAAATTTTTTCGTCTTTTCTTAACAAAAAGTGTTTTATTTGTTAAAATGCTTTATATTATTCACACAAATAATATAGAAATTCGTTTCAAATGTAAAAATTTTTGGATTGAAAATTCGATATTTTTATTCAATAAAAATTATTAATTGACGACAACTCTAATGGATATGTTTGATAAATAATGCAAATATTGGATTCAATTTTTAGAAACTATTAAATATTTAGAAATACTCTTTACTAATATACAGTTTCATAAATTAAAAATTATTGATAAGTTCATTAATAATAACTAATAATTATATGCTAGGAAATGTTTAAATAAATAATAAATACTTACAAATGTTTTATGCAGAAATTTACAATGCACTTTTTTATTAATATAATAAATTATAATTTAATTTATTACTAAATTAAGCATTTTGTATTATAATTAAGTGAAAGGAAATTCAATTTATTATAATACATTGGTGGGGGTTCTTCTTAATTCTATACCAAAATATATTAAACATTATTTTAAAACTAATCAAAATATAAATAATTTACTTTCATAATTGATCTAGTTGCTTTTTATCCCTCAACTTTAAACTCATGTCCAGAATCTGCAAATACTGTATATTTGCCTTTATATTCGATTATTTAAATAAATAACTCAATTAAAGCATAAAATTGTATTTAACTAAATAAAAGGATTGTGCAGTACATTTAAACGCAAATAATTACATTTAATTTAAATGCAATTTACACTGCATTTAAACAAGCATACTTATTGATATACTGATATATAAATATGTATAATTTATGTTTAGGAAACGTCTTATAAAAATATAATTCGCAAAAACAAAGTTCTAAAAAAATAGAGCTATGGATAGAAAAATAATTATTGTTTGTCACGTCGGGTGAAAAAATCACGCAAATTGAGCACAAGTTTTGATAAATTATGCTTGGGATAATCACTTTCTTGTAGAAAATGTTTTAAAAGAATATAAAATTTGTATTTAGAAAGAGTAAAGATTTATATGAAATTTATATGCAAAACCAATTCCCGAAAAAATGGCAAAATATAGCAAAACTGAACAAAATTACAATAATTGCGATTACATTACAGGGAAAGTGAGCCGAGCTTTTAGATGCGTTTCTAATATAATGATTAAATTTCGGTATTTTTTTATTCGATTGCATTTGCGTTCAATATATATCTTGTTTGTTGTGAATAATTTAGTCGTATGTTTGAAGTAATTTAATATAAAATAAGTCTATAAAACACTTTATATATAAGACTAAATGGATTGCAAATAAGATAAAGTATTATTCGGTTTGAGGTATAGGACGTACTCCACAGCGAGAGTCGGATCTAAAACCATTGACTTTTCTATTCGAGTATTACTAAAAATATTGTAGTTTTTACTGAAATTAAACATTAATTATATTAAATCAAAATCAAATCATTTCTATCAAGTAAAATCAAACTCATAAACAAATCAAAATCAAAATTAAAATCAGATAAAAACTTAAATAAGCTAGATAAATTGTTTTTTGTCGGCAATATATTAGATTAATAAATTTATAGCTATAATAATATCTAAGTAGTAGTTAAGGGAAATTTAAATATCAAGTTTAAAATCTAATTACGTGGGCAACTAGCAAGTAACTATCTATCCTCGAGCTTATGTCAATTATTAGGCAATAAATAGAGTAATAGAGTGTCGGAAAAAATAAATAAGAAATTTAGCGATTTTTCTACGTTTGTCGCGAGAAAACAGGCCATAAAACAGTTCATCAGTGAGATTGTGGCGTTTGATAGCTAGCATGCTTAATCTTTCACGTTTAATAAAATTACCACTAGGCTAGTTTTTCCCTCGCATACAATAAATGGCATTCTAAACATGTAATAAATAAATTGAATAGAATATATTACGCGATATTACACTGAACTAAATATAAACATTTTAATAGCATTTTTTGTGCGAAAAACAAAAGCCAAACGACAGTAAACTTCGTTCGGGCTATCAGTTCGCGCACAGAATATTCGCTTTAAATCGCAAACAACGCGAAACTGTTTTGTTGTTCACTTATTTTCGACGTTAATTTCATTATTTTATTGCCGAGAAAAAACAACTAGCAGCATTTTTCGCTGGGAAACGATCAAAAATAATTTAATTATCGTATTATTGTTCAAAACTATTTCGGCTTTGTATACAGATCTGCGTATTGTATACAATATTTGAATTAATATCTTCATAATTCGCACCAACACTGGTTACCCAATAGCTTCTAAATTGTAGCGAAAATATTTTCCAAAAGTAATTATATAATGCTTATTAGAACATTAAATTTGTTGTATGACAGCTAATATTGAAATAATGGCATGAATTGTGTCAGTCATTCAACCGTCTAATTAGTAATTAGATATGAATACGATTTTCTCCTAAAACACCGCTTTTTCCCGCATTGACGACGAAATCTGTTTTTATAGATTAGAGAGAAGTCTAGTATTTAATGCAATATCTGATTAAATAAAAAACTTTTCAAACTTCGACTACTTTTTGTGTCTAATTCGCAATTTCTGTGCACTTTTAGCCCCCGAGTGACTAGAAATCTATTGCAAACGCAATATGTTTTATATTCTCGTCTATTATATGACAGCCAAACAAACATTTGATTCGAGATTTAGTGTTCGTTTCAAAACAGTATTGCAATCGTAGGGCAGGTATTGAGTCGGAAGGCAGGGCTGGCAGTGATTAGAGGGGTTGGCATCGCATTGATGGAAATAAAGACCGAATTGACTCAAATCGTATGTTTGACTAACATTTCTTCATTACATCTCATGTTTGCAATGAGAGAAAAGGCCAGTCAGTGTGAGAAGAGGGTTTCACTCGTGCTCTGGCACTCTCGCACTGCTCTCCCGGCCCTCACACAGCGTCTCTCACTTTGGGCTCTGATGTCTCATCGATGGGGCGAATGAATGAGATGTGAGAGTCGGTCGACCGTTACTGAAAGGACTCCTAAAAGATGAAAGAATTGCAATTAACTCGACATAAAAAGGCTGATCAAAATCGCCATTCGGTGCCCGCTCTGCCTATTCTGCCTACTCGGCCAACACTCCAAATCTCCTACTGCACTATTGCCCGCACTGATGTAGGGCTGGTTGCGCTCGTATAGCTGGTTATATCACATGCATCGCCGATACGTTAATATATTGGTATTTGAACTAAATGTATGGTTAGATTACCGAAGTATATATTTATAGCGAGAAAAAGCTTCATTGCACTTCTATAGTTTAGTTAGCACACTATTCAGTGCTTTTTGTGAGCGCAAGAATATTCTGGTGCGGTGTACTCGCGGCGCGTGTCATATATTGACTGAATCGAGTGCTCGCGGCTATGAATAATAGGATATAATGCGAATCGCTTTCAGATTAAACAACACACAGATAATGGTTAAGCTCTGGTATTCACGCTTTAGATACTGTCGTCTCAGGTCTCGTAAGTCTTAACACAAGTATTGAATAATAACTGTACGAAACGAACAGCACTTTTCGCTATTCATGTGTTCTCGCCATCAATGGAAGAGAAGCGCCGAAAGGAATTCTGGCACTTAATTAATGCAATACCTAAAACCACCCAAAGCTAGCAGCAGCCGACTGGCGCACAGGCATACGCACACATACACAGGCGAACGGCTCGGCCTACGACGTAGGAAAAACTGTGCAAATTTATTGCCGACTCAATCAAGCATGTATTTAAATGAAATAAGAAGTGCAATAAACGCAGACTTTCTAATGGAATCTCTAAAATCTTTTTTGTGTTTAGCACCGGATTGAGGGGTTGAGAGCGCGCGGAGAGCGACTGTACGGGCATTCGGAGCGCTTTTCGCCATATTATTCACTATATTCGCGATTTTAGTACAATTTATATATGAAAGTAGATTACGATATAATGAGTTCGGATATAATGGCTTTTTCCGATAGTTATATCAAATCACAATCTCTGGTATACACTATCGCCTACTAAGTGTTGAAAATAGGGGAGAATTCTCGCGCTTTTCACTACTTTTCGCTACTTTTCACTGCTTTTCAAAATCAATGACAAAAGAATTTTTACCAAATAATGCAAAAATTTTTAACCATGTCTTCCGAAAATAATCAGGAAATTGTAAAATAAATTCGCAATATAGTTGACAGATTCAACAAACATTATTTATCTCATAATTTATATAAAACAAGATTGATTGCTTGAAATTGAAACAAGATTATTGCAAAATGCAATGCAAACACAAACAGAAAAGAGTTTTCAATTCGGCGTTTAATTCGATGATATGTTTGAGACATATGATCGCAAAACTGGAAAATATAAGAGAATATTCTCGTCTCGAATCCGACATCAAATAGAGTTACACTGTATTAATAACGAAGTGACGATTACTAAACAGATGGCAAACAATATATTAAGTTTTTGGCGAACATTTGCTACATTCTCGTCGACACAAACGGCACATTCAAGTCGACACAACCCGTAACAGTCGAACTGGTGTTCATTGCGAGGACGGCCTACTCTCGGGTGTCTATTATACTCGACTCTACTGTACAGTATGTTCGCTAACTCTCTCTCTCTCTCTCTCTCTCTCTCTCTCTCTCTCTCTCTCTCTTCACATGTCAAGCCCTCTCTCGCATATCATAGACGTTGTGTCACAACAATCAGTTGATGACAATAACCATCTGTTTCTTCCATTTAGTTTCACGACTTCAGACAACTTCACAAATAATTAAAGCGTCAGAAGTAGTAAAGAATATGAAAAGAATATCAAACCATTTGATCCGTTCAACGCATTAAATGCTTTTCTGCGCTAAACACTGCTCTACGAGAGTACGAGAGAAGGCATTCCATGTTTGATATGAGCGACAGAGTAGACACCAATAGACAGCAATAGACAGCAGAACGGGTAGAGAAGGCATACGAAGGCATACGAGTAGAGCGAAGACTGGGCCGAGAGATAAGCTCTCGAACGCCTAAGCGATCTGTTTGGGCGCTCTTTACTCTCTAATCGAACGGACAAATGAAGTGCAAAACTCAATACTCACTGTCTTTGCAATAAATACTGAGTCGAAGACATGAAGACATTCATCGCATTCAAGGCATACATCGAATTGCGTTTCCGATTATCTCCACAAAGAGAAAGCAAGACATGGAATGACCTCTAATTGCGAACTCCTATCCATTGCATTGCTCTCATTGTTTGACTCCATTAGCTCTCATCGCTTTCAAGACCTTTCGCCAACACTTGTGGCGTTTCATAACTTTATTCATTTCATATCAATTACTTATCTATCAATATACAGTAACTCCGCATTCTATCATGCTTATCTTCAAGCATAATAGTTATTAAAACAAAGATCTGTCACTTGGTTTGCTTAATAGGATAAACAAAATTAGCTTGATACAATAGGGAGTGCTGGTAACATTTATTATTTATATGAGCAAATACTGTACATCAAAATTTAATCCATAAGGCAGTCAAAGAGAATTGATAAAATTTGCAATGATTAAATTTGTTTTTTACTATTGATTAAATCAGCAAATTAGCTGCAGGTTTATGCATTCTTATTTTTGCAAAACTTGAATATTTGATTTATAATTTCTACATTAAATAACTGAATGCAACTAAAATGTTATACTGAATAAGTTATTCCCGATTTTAGGCTAAATTCAATTAATCATTTTTTTCTCTCTTTTAGTTCTCATCAATAAATTATTCAAAAGTTTAGTTTAGAAATCGACGCAAAACACTCATAACAAACCAGTTTTTGCTTTTCCGCTCATATGAGTCGAAATTGATGTCTAAGTTGAAGTGAGAAACGAAATGAACGCAGAAATAGGAAACTGAACCCAAACTCATCTCATATCGAAAGTCAAGTTGAGTTGATATATGAACCTAATTAAGTGAAATATTGCAACAAAACATACTTTACTCTTCAATTCCCGTTCAAGCTTTCTCTCTCACCCCTACCCTACTCTCCCTCTCTCTCCCATGTATGCCATGGATGCCATCTCTCCCACTCCTCCGTTTGCACGGATCAGATGAAACACTTTCTTATATTGAAATTAGTTTCGCGAAAACCGATACGAAAAGAGCGAACAGTTTTAGATAACTTTTCATTAAGTTATTGGTTTTTTGTTCCAATATTGAAATTCATAGCAACAACACATCAACACAAGAATTTAATTATAAAATTGTGCGCTCACTGCACCATATATCTTGCATAAAAAAATGTTTTCAAAATTTTTTATCTCTAAGTATTTTAATAAAATTTTTTGTGAAAAGAAGTTATAAAATAATACGAAACAAGTGAATAATTTATGAGTAAATGCATATTAAAATGCAAACGCGTTAGGCTTACCCGCAACACAAGCTTCGTGTGAACGATGATATCCAAAGAGAGAGAGAACACAAGAAAACAAAAAACAAATCAAAACATCAATTCAAGTCCTAAAACATACTTTGCTTCGGAGCGACACTATTTGAAAAAAAGAACAGTCTATTCGTCGTTTGATTCGAAAGTTTTTATTATCAAATTAGACAACTCGAGTGAATGCGTATTATAAATGCGAATAATAGCCGAATTGACATCTTTGCGAAGCGAGCGCTTGCGGTAAAGTGTTGTTAACCAAAAGCATTACCAGTAAAGTCAATATGAGATGAAAATCTTCGGAAACACATACACACATACAGAGCACACACATACACATCGGCACAGACACGAGATGTTGAGCATGAGCTGAGAGATACATGTGCTGAACGGCGTTCGCCGACGATTCCCAATAAAAAGCAATGAATGCCATTAAGTAGTGTCGCGACTAATGCCGTCGACAAACAGTTTAATGTGTCGACACTTTTTAGATAATTAAAAATTATTTCCACTATAATCGACTAATTATGCTAATTCGTTCAAATAAATAAATTAGCAAGGCAAAAACGGCAATCAATATCCGGACCACTAGTCATAAACATTACATGCTTAATCATTCACACATTGAAGAATTTGCACAAAAACTAGTATGTTTAAATAGAAAATTATTTCAAATTCACACAAAAACACGAGAGAACTCGAAATTTATTTACTATTAACTTATTTCCAGTCGAGGAATCCGTATAAGAAGAATGAAAGCAAAATATTTGCTGAAAAAAATAAAATAAAATACAAGTTTTTGAAGAAGAAAAAATGAAGAGAAAAATAGTATATTTTTATTACTATATTGTTATTATTATTATCATTTTGATATTAGAGTAATATTCGCGAAGTTGGAGAACAGCGAAAAAAAATTTGTTGGAATAAAAAAAACTTATGAAAAGATACAAAAGAGTCGGAAATAAAAAGACAGTAAGAGATAGATATTGTGCGTCTGAATGGCAATCCTCTTATATCGCCTCAACTTTTTCCTTCTCTCCTCTCCTCCACTTCTCTCTCTCTCTCTCTCTCTCTCTCTCTCTCTCTCTCTCTCACACAACCCTCTCTCGACACTCTAGTATGATATCCCCTGAGAGTCACCGTTGGTATTGCGCATCCATTGAAATCTGTGCACAATTGGCACACATGAAGAAGTAGCGCAAAAAGAGAAAAATAAAAATTGAGTAAAAAATAATGTGTGAAAAATGGGTATCGAAGGCAAAATCAATGTATAAACAGTTATCATAGGATTGCGTATCATATCTGACACTTCGGGATACAGTGAGTCGATTGATGTCTGAGACTCGACACTCGCGAACACTCTCTTTCGCACAAAAACGTCGACTCTTTTTCCACTTTTTTGCCAATATTCGGCAATTGAATTGTCAATACGATTGCGAATAACTGATTGAATGAATGCGTCGAACAGTGAGCCGAACAGTGAGCCGAACGAACAGTTCATTTATTTGTCAACTTTTTCTTAATATATCGTTAAATGAAACCAATTTTCAGCACTACTTCGTTCGCTATAAATAATATGTCTTTCGATCGCAAACGGTGTCGAAAAAGAGCTCTAAATTCAATCAAACATTTATTAGTCACTAAATCAAACTTATATTCTCTCATCAAATACCTGCGCTCTTATAGATGCTTTCGAAAGCATAAAGTAGCTTGTACAAATATAGATCAAAATTCAATTATAAAGTTAAACAGGTATTAAATATTTTTGATTCACCAAAAATTCAATTATTTTGTATAGAATAAAATTTAAGTTTTTATTTTAATCAAATAATTGAACTTAAAAATTAACACAGTCATTTTTTTGTACATTTTTCAGTCATAGTTTTTTATTAGTCAATATCTGTTACGTTTAAAAAGGATATATGATTTTTGTGATATGTCAAATAAAATATTTTTTTAATGTCAGCATGTCATATTTGTTGACTATTAATATATTTAACAAGCTCAAATATATGCCTAAAAATAATAAATATTAAAAATTGCAATTAAAATGCAAACAATAAAAACAAAAATGAAATATTTGTACTGTCTCTTTAATTAGCATGCTGTTTTTATCATATCAAAAATGTATATATTTTTACAACTTTTTCTTATCAAATTATTTTTTTCTAAACATAAATTCTAATTAAATTTTTAAATCTCACTAAAAATTATTTTTTAATAAGTTTTAAATTTATTTCCTATTACAAAAAGCAAAATAAACATAAATTAAGCAAGCACTATTCTGATCATAAAAGTACATAAATACAAAATTGAGAAAAATTTCGTCAATTTTTCATTTTTTCGGCTGAAAATAGGTTAATAAAAGCGAAGAACAAAATATATAAAAACTTATCTTTACTTATGAATCATTAAACAAAAAATGAAATTTTTTTTAGGGCTTAACTGAGTTTTCGCTGAGAAAACAACGAAATCATTCATTCATTTACTTCAAGCCTTAAAATACCGCAAAATCTGATAAAAACTTTCGCCGAATCCGTAGCGACGAGTCATCTATGAGTCTCGAGTCGAGTGAATAAAAATCGAAAATTCGTTTCATTTTATAAATCGCTTTTAATAACTCATAAATTTGTTTTATTATGAATAGAAAGAACAGAATTTGTTGTTTGCTTTAAATTAAAATGTTTTCTCAATGAGAAAGCATTGAAAAGTCGAGATAACAGTTCTTAATCGAAAGTAATGTTACGATAAAAACAAATAATTTGATTAAATTTCACCTAAAAATCGATTTTTTGTTGCAATATGTTTAAAAAAGTTCTTACAAATGAGTATCAAAGCTCTAAATAATTAAAATTTTGTTGTTTTTTGAATTCCGATTTGATTTTCTCCAAAATTTGTTTTATATTACAGACGTTTGGGTCCGAATGCAACGAATTTGCGAACAGAACCACATATTTGGTTACATTTTGTTGTAAATTCATTTCAAACAAAACAAAATCTAAATTATGAGGTCTGACGAGGAATAGCATAACAATTCAATTCAGGTATTAATCAAAATCAATACAAATCAGAGACAAAACAAAACGAAACAAATCTTTTTCGTGTTATTTGATAAGTAAATAGAACTTTCGATTAAAATAGATGTATATAAAGGCAATTGTTTGCTATGTTTTTTCAGCACAAATCTAGAGAATATCGCAAAATTTTATCATTTCTTTTCAATTAATTTAAAAGAAAAACACAACAAAACATATAATAATTAATTAAAATTAAAAATAATTAATAAAAACTCAATTAAACGGCTTTTCAATTCTGTTTCGCAAATAAGTGAAACGTCGGGACAATTCGCACCGAAGGTCTCGCGTTCGGCGAAGACGTGTCGACTAGTCGTCGATCTGTTCGGAAGAGTTGTTGTGGTTATTGAAGTCGTTGTGATTGCTGTTCAGTAACTGTTTGCTGAGCTCCTCGTCGGACATGAATTGAGTGGCGAATGGAAACAATTTGTGGCATTTTTCGCGCAGTTCTTCGATTAGTTTCTCGTCGATTGCACCGAAAGCACCGGAACGTAGCGACTCGAGCAGTTGCGTACAGCTCTCGATGTCGACGCCATACAAGTCCTCCAATTGGCCGACAATTTGGTACAAATCGCTCTCTTTTGGCGCGTATTTACTGTTGTCTTCACTACTGTTGGCGTTATTATTGAGTAAATGAATCAGTTTTGAGCTCTCGATTCGGTAGAGGAAAGAGTTGGCGTTGCGCTGAAGGAACCGCTGGTTCAGCTCCAGAGCCGACGACACCTTCTCATTGCCAATCAGTTTCGACATTTCGAGATCGAGTACTCGAATGAGCGCTTCGTTCAGCTGTTCTTTGTTCGCTTCGACGAAACTGAAGAACAGGACCAACTGCTTCTGCAGGCGCGGGTGGCCCGGGTCTAGTCGGACGGCGCGCTTCAGCGACTGCAACATCAACATTATCTTCTTCTTGCGGTAGTAAATGTCGAATGCCATCAAATGTGTGTCCAATCGCTCTTTGGCTAAGATCTGAAGAGGGGTCAGGAATTTGATGGCTTCGGCCAACGGGTCTTCGGGCCGTTCGAGTTTCGAGGAGTCGAGCTTCTCCTGGTGCAGCTCTCCCGACGCGTCGCTGTTCTTCTCGTTCTGCGCGTTCTGTTTGTCCGTTTCGGTCACCTTCTCCGTAGCCCTCAGTTTCGCCTTTCGCTGTTTGTTCCGCAACTTCTTCAGCTCCGACGCCGACATATTCGACATGTTTTTGTCCTCCAGTTCCTCGTTGTCGCCGAGCGGCTTGTCGTAGAGGCGCAGGTAGACGTCGATGGCGATCTGTACGGCGCGGAAGTAGAACTGGTGGGACTTGAGGACGTCCTCGAGTCGGAGCAGCTCTATGTAGGACCGGAGCGTCATTTTGCGCATACAGTAGGTGTGGAAATCGAACTGATCCTCATTGATCTCCGCGAAGTGGCGGTCGATTTCGATGCACTTCTTCAGGGCTTCGCCCCACTTCTCCTGGCGCTGGTAGGCCTGAGCGGTGAACGTCTGGAACCACATGCACTGCATTTCGTTCAGGTTCTCACTCGCGGACACGCCTTCTCTCGTGAACTTCGCGCACATCTCCTCGGCTTCGGTCACTTTGTTGGCCCGGAGTAGGTATTTGGCGCACTTCGAGTTGAGGTAGCGGTCGGCGGTGTCGAGGCTCTGGGCCTCGTCGACGCACTTGACCGCCTCGTCTATATTGCCGGCGTGTTTGTAGATCTTGGCTTTGATGACAAACAGTTCGATGAGAGTCGGCGTGTGCTCTAACGCGATGTTCACGTACTTGAGCGCTAGGGTCGAGTCGTTCAGGTAGTCGTAATGTTGAGCTAAATAGTAGTAAACCCACAGCAGACACGTCGTCGCCTCCGAACCACAGGACGACTCGTTCGAGTCGAAGCTGTCGAAGCGGATCAGGTTCTGGACGTACGACAACATCAAGTCCTGAATGATTTCGATCTTTTTCGGTAGCATTCGGTTATTGATTTGGGTTTTGTACGCATTTCCGATCAGTTCGTTGTTGTAAATCGATTTGATGTCGCGGAACAGCGCCGGCTGTCCCTTCCGTAGGCTTTTCCGCAAATAGATGTCAATCATGTCTTTGAATAGATTTAAGTTATCGACGAAATTCAGTGGCAATCGGAACGGGATTTGACTGCGAGGGTACTGGCGCTGGAAGTCGAGGTAGAGCTTCAGGCGCTCGTTCTCGCTGTCGGTGGTGAGGCCGAGCGCGCGCTCCAGGAGGTGGTAGTAAGTGGTGTTCTCGTGGTTGCGGCCAATCAGTTGGTCTTTAATGACTTTTTTCGCTTCTTTAGTCTTTCCGATGGATATCAAGAGTTCGCTCTTGTATTCAAAAATCGCTAATTTATCACAAATTTCGCTCTCATTTCGGTCCAAATAAGTCAGCGCTTCCGTGTAGTTCTGGGCCTCCTTTAGCACCATTACCTGATAGAGCAGGAGCTCCGACTGCTCGTAGTTCTCGTTGATAGTGCGTCCGCCGCCGGCGCTGTTGCCGCTGTTCTGGCTGTGCATCGCCTTCTGCTGCTGCGCTTGACTTGTTTTGCGGAACTCCTCCAATATCTTCGCCGCCATCTCGTAGTCCTTGAGGAGATGGTAGGCCATCGCGAAGCCGATCCACGAGGCCCTCTGCGTGGGCCGGAGTGAGAAGAGCTGGTAGCGAGTGTCGCGGTAGCCCTCGAGGTCGCGCATCTGGATCTGCAGGAGACTCAGGTCGCGGAGGATCTGAATGTTGTCTTTGTCCCACTTGAGGGCATTTCGGTAGCATTTGATCGCTTCGTCGTACTTGTGGTCCGAGCGCTGGAGCAGACCGTAGACGTGCCAACACACGTGCGACTGCAGGTCGTTGCGGAGTCCGCGCCGCACGTACTCGTAGGCCTCGTCCTTCCGGCCCAAGCAGTTGAGGGTCAGGCCCTTCATGGCGAGGGTCTCCCCGTGTTCGGTGTACTTCGGGTTCGAGAGGATCTGTTTGGCGAACTTCAGGCCATTCTTGTACTGCTTGTGCTCATAGCACTTGAGGATCTTCTTGAAGAGTGCGTTCTCTTTCGACGGCAGGGGCTGTGACGGCGACATCGCTCACCAGTTTCGCCGATTCGGTCGTTCGCTTCGACGCACACGCGGTTCGGGCCCTTCAGCCGCTCTGTGGGTGCGCTCCGACTGATGCACAGATAGCGAGCACTTGTGGCCCACAATCAGCCGATTCCGTCGCTTTCGGATCGTCGCTCGCCTTTCGCCGCAAACTCGTCGCCAATCGTCTCGTCAGCCAAACGCCGGTTCGATAATCACGACTCGATTGGACACTCGATTCGGTGGTTCGGCTCTCGATTCGCAAACACTTTCCGCGCTTTCGCCGCAAATCCAAACTTCAATTCAACACAAATGCGAATCACATGTGATATATGTCGGCAGTTGTGGCGATAATGGGCTGCGATTTGATTGCGATTTTCGGTGCAGTTGTGGCCGAATGAGTGGCGAATTGAGTGGAAGTGTGGATACGATTGGTTTGAATGGAAACGTTCGACGAATTAAAGTGTTGTTAGCCTTAAGTGAGACTCAAATGCATTAAAAAACGCATTTATCTCTCAGTCCTCTCCAGAGCGCTCTCTCACACATTCACACCATTCGCACCATTCGGTCCTCAGACAGACCAACAATACCAACAGTAATGGCTGGCATTCAACGCAACGCCTCGACACTCGCCTACACGTCAATTACGTCCGCCTTTTCGCGATTTCGCGGTTATTGCAGATATTATTCAATCGATTTGAGTGAGCGTTGCGTCACTACAGCCAATGCGTCGAAGGGTTGCGAATGTATTGCTATTTAATTGACGTTTGTTTTGATATTCGAGTCTTTTTTAGTAATGCTTTAACTCATTACGACATCTGACGGATGGCTTTATATTCTTTTCTAAGTTTCAAATTCCTCTCTCATATGCTATAAGAATCGATGCATTAACTTAAGACAATTTGAATGACAATTGAATTTTATCATTATTAATTTTTTAGCTAAATAAATTATATTTTTAATGTATTATCATGTTTAAATTATTATAATTTATTCAATGTATATATTACATTGCTTAACTTGATAGACATTTATTTTTTACATAAAATTTATTAATAAGTTTTTACTACAGCATAATATTAGCAAAGAATTTTTAGTTGTTTAATTGTACAAGATAATTGCGAAAATAATACCGGTTTAGTGAATATAATGTAGACAGCACAAATATAGAAGACTGGGTAAAACAGGAATGATATTCGAAGGGAATGTCAATTAGTGGAGTATTTTCTGTCGTTAGCGATAACGACAAAGTCTGCAAAAAATGTGAACTATTTTTACACAAATATTACTACAGTTTGCGACTAATTCTCAGAAGTATTTGCGCTATTCTTACGACATCTTTAACTCGATATAAATTTATCTGAAATGCTGTGACAATTATTTTATAAATTCACTAATGCCTCCTTTTGCTAATGAATAGAAAAAGAACCAAGTTTAATTTAATTTTTTTATTTTATAATAAATAGTAAATTGATACTATAATTCATACATCACAGTTTAACTGTATATGCTTTTAAAAGTTAAATAGTAGTTAGATACAGAAATTATTTATTTGTTCTTGTTTAATAGATAATTTAGCCAAATTGTTTTGAATCTTGCAAGATAATTTATATGTTTGTATGTTACAGCTTTTAAAGTTAATATTAATTTGCATAATTTTGTTTACAATTTTTACAACTTATCAACTGTTTTGTAACGTAACATAATATAATTTAATATTTGTTTTCTGTTAAGTAAATGGAAATTTAAATAATAATTTTATTTACAAATAGCAATATTGTTTATTTGTCTTTATTGTCTTATGTAGCTTTTAAATATAATTTAATAAAATTATTATTTTAAATAAACTAAAACCAATTTTAATATATTAGTTAAATAACTAATATATTTGAGTAAATTTTTAAAAAATCAAATAACAAATAAATTATATTACTAATATTTTTAAATCGATCTAATTGCTTCTAGTTATTTTTTTTATTTTTTAAAACAACAAAATAAAAATGCGTTTTCAGTGTTAGTGCAACTGTTCTAAGATTTTAATGCTTTAATGCATTGTTTTCTTTAAAAATTTAACATTTATTGCAAAATTCGTTGTAAATAGCGTTTCATGTCTAGTGAATATCAAATTAAATTAAAATTAATTGCTGTATAGTTTTGAAAGTCAAGTTCAAGAATAGAAAAAATATACATTAATGCAACTGTTTGTGTATTGAACAGAATAAGCACTACAACTATACTGTACAATTACTCACTCAAAACTCAATTAAAATTTTGGTTTTGTATACTGTAATATTATATAGACATAAATTTTTTAGAAATCAATAATTTTAATATAACTTACGAAAGCATACGAGGAGTACACAGAATAAAGTTTTATTTTCTCTAAGAAATTCTTCAATTATTTGTTCTTTTACCATCCATTAATTTATGTAATATTTATAATAATAATAATAACATTAGCGGATTCATTGTCTAGGTCACGAATAAGATTACGCTGAATATTTTATAAATATTTAAATTGTCAAATAGAATAAAAGCGAGTTAGTTTTTAAGAGCTTTAGTTTTGTTTTAAGCTTCTAAAGTACAGTTTGTTATTCAATATTTTCAAATGTTTTTGTAAATTATTTTGTTTGTGAAAAACATGAAATTTAAATTTCAAAATATATTCCAAATTTGTATTAATTGCTATCAAATGTGATCTTCAGTTGATTTGTTATATGCATTATAAGAACAGTTATGCAAATAGTTATGGATTTGAATATTTATATAATAAGTAAGTAATTAAAAAGTTTTTATAATTTTGCTATTTTTTTTAATATCACAAATTTTCAATGTATAATTTTAAAAGTCGATAAATAGTACTTTTAATTGATAAATCTATAAATTAATTATTAAAAGTTTATTATATCTAATAGTTAACTTTCACTACTACTTTCATTACTATTAATTGTATTTTATCTTCACAAATTAATTAACGTTTTAAATTATCAATATCTCAATAGTTGACTCAATTTATCAATTAATTAGTTCATTGATAATTATGTTACTATTTCTAAAATAGTTTGAAAATAACAATATTAGTTGCTATGTACAGAAGTTTAGCTAATATAAAATTTCCATAAGCTATTAATGTATTGCTTATATTTAATATCAATTAACTACTAATCAGAATAATTAGCAACATTGATTGATTAGATTTATCAATTCAAAGCTTAGTGTTGGCAATGGTATGAATGGCATAACTATTGTGTTCCTGATATTGGTATTCAATAATATTAATGTCTTTAAAATATTTGCCAAACTTCGCAAAGTTAGGCCAATCGCTGTCAAAGAGTACGACTGAGTAGACAATCAGTAAATAGAGACAAAACAAAGCGTAGAAAAGACCTACAATACTGACTATAATGTATGTGAGTTTAGTGCCTTGGTCAATGACCAGGCTAACTACGAAATAAATATTTATTGCAATTATGATAAGACCGGCAATAGTGGCCAACGTCTTGACAATCCGTCCGTTTGCGAACTTTCCCATCACTTTAGTGGAGGTCGAGAAGGTGAGGGTCGGGAGGAGAGCGAACGGCAGCATTAGGCTCATGAGTGCGTTCAGGTAGTCGTTCATTCCGGTCAAGTGCCCGATATCTGACGTTACAGTGACCGCGAGTGTCGGCGCTATAGCGATGGTCCGGGTGAGTAGGACGCGCTTCCACCTGGCCCACTTCAGGTTCAGGAAGCCCTCCATTGCGAACTGTCCCGAATAGGTGCCCGTCATTGTCGACGACTGACCCGCGGCGAAGATACCGATCGCCCAGGTATACATTGAGAAGGCACCGAACGCACAGCCCAGGTATATACCCCCGATGTATAGATCGGTATCAAACGGATCGGTATTGTTCGCAAAGTTACTCAAATCAAATCGGGAGTCATCGGCCGCTTTGCACACCTCATACACGTCGGCGTTGGTCTTCCCGTAGAGTTCGTGTGCAAACACAGCCGTCACTGCGATGTTGATAAGTAGGGATACGAAGAGAGCGATTGACGCTTCGATGAAGACATAGCGGTTCGCATCCCTGACCTCTTCCTTCACCGTCCGCTCAATCTTCCGCGACTTGACTAGTGCTGAGTGGAGGTAGAGGTTGTGCGGCATTATTATGGCCCCTATTATGCCGACGGCCTGTAGGAGTGCATCCTTACTGCAGTCCTTGCAGTACGGGATCACCACTCCCTCCACTATCTCGAGCGCCGACGGCTTGACTTTGAAGAACTCGTAGCCAAAAGTGACGGCCATTAGTGTGATTAAGATCCCGAAGAATACCTCCAATTTGCGTAAACCATATCTGTCTAACAATAGGAACGAAAATGTGTCGCAAATCGTGAGCAAAACGCCGGCATATAATGGAATCACTCGATTCGATAGCAAGTATATGGAGACCGCAGTCCCGATCACTTCCTGCATATCCGACCCGATTATCGCTATTTCGGTCATAATCCACAACAGAATGCGCGGAACTATTGGGTATCTTCGGTAACAAACTTCTGCCAAATGTCTTCCCGTGACGACACCGATTCGCACCGATAGCCGCTGCAGGAATAGTCCGATTACGGTAGCGCTCACTAAGACCCAGAGTAGTCGGTACCGGGCCGCCGTTCCCGCCTGCATGTCCGACTCGATGTTGCCCGGGTCCAAGTAGGCGATTGACATGAGAAATCCCGGGCCAGTGAACGCCCATAGTTTGCGAAAACTAAAGCTATAGTCCTCTATGTGCGGCACATCCACCTCTGCGTTGAAATATGTGTCCAAATTCTTGCCATTCGTTCCGTTCTCTTTGATTGTCTCGCCTTCGGCGGTAACCTTCACTTGGTTTTCCATTTAATAATAGTTCAACAATTGGCCCGATTTGGCAAAAAGACTGCTTTTTTGTATTTATTATTTAATATTCTTCAGTCTATATTTTATGTAAAACTGAGGAAAGATTGTCAACTTATTACGATTGCACAGTATATTAATTTTTAAAATGTTAATTTCGTAAAGTTGTATCGACATAGCGTTTTTTTCATTTTCCAAAGTAAAAATAAGAATATTATTGTTTACAGTATAAGTTAGATTTATATATAAGAAATTGTCTGAAAAAACTAATATTTGATTGAAATTATTTTTAGTCTTTACACTGATATCATGTGCAACGGCACGACAATCACCCGGAGGTATAAATCCCGATAAGAGATAGTGTTTTGAATAACGTAAACAGATTTTACTTTTACTAAACAATATTCGAATGCAATTCAGATATTCTGTGGACATATTGGGGCCGAAAGGGTGAGAAGGACTGGGAAAAGCAATTCGACAAATGCCGGGGAAGACAGCAATCGCCGATTGATATCAATACGAATCAACTAATTACCGATCCGTCGCTGCAAATCGATTTTGTTAATTATGATGTGGCCGTCAATAGAGCCAAGATGTTCAACACTGGTTATAAAAGTAGGTGATTTTCTCTTTTAATAATCACCCTGCTTAACTTTTAATACACCACTTAGAAGTGAGTTTGCACTCTCTATGTACCGGTAATAAGTTGTAAAGAGATATAGTAACTGTTGTTTTAAATTAGTGCTGTTTCTAAACTATTACAGTACACAACTGCAGCAATCCTTTAGTTTATTGCATTGTTTTTAATAATGTCAAGTTATATAAGAACTAAATTGCCTTGATCAATGAACGATAACTAAAAAATAGCGTATTTATAACAATAAAAATAAATGTCAAATGCCTTTTGAATGGTATTTGTTATCATTTGACGATTACTCGTATTTTTCAATTGATTTATTCTATTGTTTCTGATTTAATGCTAAAAATGTTACATTTTTATCAAGATATCATGTGTACAAAAAGTGAAATTTTTATATTGCTAAGTTTATTTTTAGATTAAGCAGTTTCTAAGAATTTTTTAATCAAAATATCCTGATTATTTGGTATTTACACTGCAAGAACTTTAAGAGAATATTTTGTTTTTATGCAAAAATGATAATTCATTGTAAATATGTTTTTCTTTAGTGATTTTGCAATTTAAACAAATATTATTGAATAAAAATAAGCTATTTATCTGATTAAAAATTGAGCATTCTACAAAAAACAATAATTTAAATATCATTATTTTATTTATTAATAATTAAAAACATAAAATATTTTTTATATCAGCTACGCATATAGTATTATAAAAATGCAATTTATAATTATAATATTTAATTATTTTATAAATGTATATAGGAAGTAACAATATTAACTTAATTTTAGACAAGTAAAACATCAAACTTATTTTTACTTTTACTGAATGCCTAAAGTATAAATATTGATATTTTCTAGACATGTTTGGCTATGCCAGTTTTAAAGAGCTCTTGGTCAGAAATATTTTTGC